>LKNJ01001217.1:0-119744 GCA_002120245.1 Maccullochella peelii | reverse complement strand
TCAAGCTCCCAGGCCTCTGGTAGAGGACCCGAGCTTGAAGGAGTAACAGACCGCCCACAGGGGCGAGTGGGGAATTTTAAAATTTTTATATATATATACACACACACACACACACACACACACATATATATATACACATATATATATAAACATAATCAGATATGAAGAAGAGTGCAGGGCATTAGACATGAGTATAATACATGACTGTTACACTGCATTTGATAACTGATGTTGTCAAAAGGCACCAAAAGCTGGAAAAAAACAGAGGACAATAGTGTTCCTAAACAACTGTTATAATTACATTTGAATGAATGAACTTTCAGAGCTTATAATAAAAGTTACTGTTAGATTTTAATTAAATGTTAATCTAATTTTAATTTGATCTCTGATCACTTGTTTAATTTGGAAACTTGTTACTTGGGTTACTTTAATTAATTAGAATTTCAACAGTTCAGTCATATTTCAAAGCTCAGAAAAAATACTGTTTCTTTCAAGTCATTTGACTTTTCCAGGTTTCCCATGATTGTGGTGAAACATGCAAGAACCCTATAGTCTAAAATGGTTGGATGGCTTAAAAGACCTGATAAAAAAGAAATAAAATATGCCTGTAAGGCTCCTGACCTGGACTCTGTCAGCAGCAGCTCTCAGCTCTCTGCCCTCCTTGTGCAGTTTACTGTTTTCTGTCTGCTGCCTCTGAAGGGCCAGACAAACACCATGAACACAACACACACGTACAATATTAACTAACAGAAATACAGCATCACAGATCATACATTTTGCAGATGAGAATTTACTGAGGACGTGTTCATTCACTGATCTGTCTCTCGCTCTCTACTTACTTTCAGTTCAGCTTTCAACTCAGACACAAGGAAGTGCTTCATTACTGTGAAAGTCAAATGGAAAAATGCAGGGAAGTGTGATTTGTGGAGTACCTGACTGCCCTTATAGGCAGAAAGGGTTTCACATAAAAAAAAAAAATAATAATAAAAACAAATAAATAAATTACATAAATGTCAACCTTTCCTTAAGATACACTACAATTTGCAAGGCAGGCTTAAAGGAATAGTTTGACTACTCTCATGTCTGTCTGTTAAATATGAAGCTACAGCCAGGAGACGGTTAGCTTAGCGTAGCACAAAGACTAGAAGCAGGGGGAAACAGCTAGCTCTGTCCAAAGTTTAAAAAATCTGCCTACAAACACCTATAAAGCTCACACATTAAATCTTGTTTGTTTCATCCATACAAAAAACAAACTGTATAACGAGTTGTAGTTTTACGGGGGGTTGTGTGCTGGATAGAGTCAGGGTAGCTGTTTCCCCCTGTTTCCAGTCTTTCTACTAAGCTAAGCTAACTGTCTCCTGGCTGTAGCTTCATATTTAACAGGCAGATATGAGATTGCTATCAGTCTTAATCACCTCTAACTCTCAGTAAGAAAGCAAATAATCGTATTTCCCTGCTATTTCTTTCAAGAAATGTGCAAAATCTGAATTTGGCTAGGCATTTAAACATTCAACTAGAAAACTGTGTTAGCTGGTGGGCCCAAACGGCAGGAAAATAAGTGTTTAGATTTTGTAAACCTTTGAAAACTCAGGAAGCACGTAACATTACTTCAGTTAAGTGAATACCTATAGTATTTCCCTGCTATTTCTTTCAAGAAATATGTAAAATCTGAATTTGGCTAGGCATTTAAACATTCAACTAGAAAACTGTGTTAGCTGGTGGGCCCAAACGGCAGCAAAATAAGTGTTTAGATTTTGTAAACCTTTGAAAACTCAGGAAGCACATAGCATTACTTCAGTAAAGTGAATACTTTCATTTTAGAGCGTGCTGGATAAAAGGTTAAACCATCACTGCTGAGACCAGCTTTGTCACTGCTTTTTATTCCAAGATCAATGGCAGCAGTTCATTTGGGAATATAGAGGGAACGTCCTGTCAGTGTCTAAGTTACGTGTTACAGGAGACACTTCTCTGTTGCCCACTTTAGAGCTGAAACAATTAGTGGATTAATCAATTAATCGATTTTAAGAAAAACGATTGATTGTTTAAGTCATTTATTAAGCAAAAATAGCAAATATTCTCTAGTTCCAGGCTCTCTAATGTGAGTATTTGCTGCTTTTCTGTCTTTTTTATTGTAAATTTAAAATCTTTGAGTTTTGGACTGTAGGTCAGATAAAACAAGCAACTTTGAAAATGTCACCTTGGCCTCTGAGAAAATGTGATAGGCATTTTTCACTATTTCCTAGTTGTAGCCTTAGCCCACTGTGATTCAGGTTGATCTGGCGTATTTTTACATGAAGCCGTTAGTCTTGTCTTGTTTGTCAGAGTGGAGATTAGAACATCTATCAGGTCTGTGAGAGGGGACCTGACCACGCCATACATTGAAGGTGACCAAAAGAATTCTGAATCAGTCATATACTTGACTGGCAGCTAGGGAAACATACTGTCATTTGTAGCACAGCCACAGCAGACAGATTCTGTACCCCTTGATACTCCTCACCTGTCTGTTCTTTGAGCTGCTTACAGTGTTCCTCCAGCTGTCTGCATCTGCCTTTTGCTTCCTCCAGTTGCTGCCGGCTGCTCTGGACCTGCACATGCAAGGCCTGGCAATCTGACTGCAGCAGCAGAGTCTGGGAGGCCAGAGAGAGACAACATGTCAGCTGCTGTTTACACATGTTCATCACTCAATGAGCTCTCTTACAGTGTACCTGTCTCCTCTCCATCTCCACCTCTCTCTCCATCTCCTCAACCCTCTTGAGAAGCGTGCCGTGAGATTTCATGGCTTCAGCAGAGCGGGCGGACTCCTGCTTCATCTGCTCTTTCATCTGAGGAAAGTTTCAATAGGATGGTTCATTTTTGTCAGTCAGGGCTTATAAAATAAAGGTGTGACAGTGGGGGATTGGGGTAAAGGGGCTAAAATAAATAGCCACTCACCTCCATCAGTTTCTGACTCATCTCTAGTTTGACAAGCTTCATCTCCTCGGCAGCCAAAGCCACATCCATCTGGAGCAAAAGAAAAACGGTAATAATCACAACCCATGACACAATGACCACTACAGTGCTCACTGTGTGCACCTAAAGCTCCATTGTTTTGGGGGGGTTACCAGTTTGAAATACCCAGATTTTAAAAAAGGAACACATCTGTTTAAAAACATTTTAGGCTTTCATGCAATACACACAGCACAGAAAATCTTCCAGTAACAAAAACTGAAGAGAAAAAATGGCAAGAAAACAGAAATGAGCTGCTGATAAAGTAAGTAAAGGAAGGAAAACAAAGAAGAAAAAGTAAAACACAAAACAGAGCGGTTACCTTACAAATTCTATTATCAAAATCTGAATTTCACACGGATTTGTGTACTTTTGCCTTTTCATCAAGTTTTCATCTGTTTTTCAAAACAAATGTCGATTTTTTCTTTTCTTTTTCTTTTTGTGTTTGAAAATGAACCAGCGAAAATAACAAGTCCCACTGTATGTACACCCTGACATCTTTCTTATATCAAATGTTTTGTGACTTGACTTGATGAAATGCTGTCCACAGCACCATCATCCATCAATGATTAAAGGAATTGTTCCACATTTTGTAAAATGTGCTTTCTTGCCAAGAGTAAGATGAGAAGATTGATGCCACTCTCAGGGCTGTACAGTAGATATGAAGTTGGAGCATAAAGGTGGGGGAGGGTTAACAGCTAACCTGGCTCAGTCCAGAGGTAAAAAAAATCTAAAGCTCACTAATTAACACATTATATCTCATTTGTTTAATCCATACAAATATCTAAGTGTAAAAGTTGTGGTTTTATGTGCCAGACTATTTCTTGGCCAGGAGCAGTTGCCCGGCAACCAGTGGAGACTCCAGGAAGTCACTCCTCCTGGCTAGGAAGTAGATCCCCCCTGTTTCCAGTCTTTATGCTAAGCTAAGCTATCCGGCAGCTGGGTCCAACTACATTTTTTGTGTTTAGTGGGTGGAGTGTTGTTCCAAAACACAGTAGGCCAGAAAGAGACTTTTGACAGTCAGAGAAATCAGCAGTTTCTGAAATATCCATTTAAGTCATTTCTACATAGCTGACTATCATTCCTCAGAACCTTTTACACAACAGCATTATTATAAAGGCAAAGGGACACACTGGGAGTGAGATGTAGGTTTACATCAGTAATCTAAATAATTTATTTGGAAGTGAAAACAGGGGACCATTATAAGCATTATCCAATCTAGCAGTGTGGGTGTATATCTTTATCTCTACAATGAAAATGGTGAGTAAAATGTCACCATTACTACTAAGAATGGTGAACAAAAATACAAAACTAAGACCCAAGCTATAAAATAAGTGAATTATAGTATTACCTTGGCAGCAGTAGCTGACTCCACTGTCTCCCCTAGCCTCTGCACCTCTGTGCGAGCTGTGTCTCTCTCCTGCTGAGCCTGCTGAAGTTGGTCCCTGAGCTTCATCACCTGCCTCCTGGAGGCCTGATGCTCCTCCTCACTCTCCTGCTGCAGCGCTGCCAGCTGCTGCTTCAGATGAGCTGCACCGGGAAAAATAGAAGACAGAGGAAAACGTAACAAGAATTTCCGGTTCTGCCTGCTTTTTCTATCCCACTACTCTCACTGACATTTTTCACACATTTTTTGTATTTCTACTCAATATCCATAATTCTAGTGTTGTAATCATTAATTGTGTTATGTTTAAGTAGCCCCCGTCTCATTTGGATTCCACTGCATAGCTGTATCCTGATTGTAGCTGCCACATCCCAATACACTTACTGAGATCACTAATGTATTCCCTTATCTCAGTTAGTTATTAGGATTACATATCAGCCATTACCTGTGTGAGAGGGATCCAGCTCTCTCTCAGTCTCCAGGCGGAAGATGGTGAGTTTGAGGGTCTGTAGCAGACTTTCCATGCAACACACCCTGCTCACCAGAGAGCCACACTGTTGCCACAGCATGCCCTCATCCCCAAGGACCCGACGCATCTTCAGAGGACTTACAGGCTGTTGAGTGATGCCCATTCTCTCTGCAGATCCCAGGATTTGGTCCCTGGAAACCCCCAGTGCACCCATGTCTTGAATAAGAGTGTCAGCCTCCTCCTCAGCCAACAACAGCCGCTGGTGCAGAAGGTACAGAGGCTCTGGGGCTGTGGCCCCATCATAGAGGGGTGGGATGGCTGAGTGGGACATCCCTGGACAGGGGGACTGGGTGCAGGTTGGGCTGGGTTGGAGGTGCGTGAGGGCAGACAGCCCTTGTAGTTGCACTTGTGCCCACACTTAAGCTCTATCCATGATTACTTTTCAAACTTCCTGGAAAATGATAAAGTTGTTCATTGAAGGCTAAATGGCAAAATATAGTTTGTTAAATATTCTGTTACCTCATTCCACAGTAGCTAATATTGCTGAGCTAAATGAAAATACAGCTAAGCCCACTACTGTAGCCTACATGAGTTCCAGTAGTGGTAATATCAAGCCAAGAACCTTTCAAATGCTATTTTATTGTGGCCTCACTCATGGCAAATTCGCCAGTTTCAAATATTGTTATCGACATAGGCTGCACCTGCACACAATACAGGCTTTCACTAAAATGTTTTACTGGCACCTGTTACTTCCACAAATACAATACTGAACAAGTTCCAAAGGCTGCAAGTAACTAACTTTATCTACTGTTCGGTTTATCAGATGTCTGCCGGTATAACTCAGTATACCGGCAGACATCTCGGTAAGGATACAGTAAATGTCTTCAGATTGAAGTAAGACACGGACTATAGCCGACAAGTCGCTTTTTTGGACTATGAATGAAAACTATGAATGAAAGAAATGCGCACGAACAAATCACAGCATGGCGTTTCAAACTCTCGTGCACGAAACTAGAGCAACACGATACAAAACAGAACTTCAATACGGCGTCACGCTGCAATAAATCATCTCCGAAAATGTTACTTTGTTATGTTTTACAGTCAAACAACGAAGTGGATAAAAACGCAGCTGTTGGTTCTCACCGTTACAGTCGCTACTTCCGGCATCTGTCTCCATAGCGACGCTTCGTAGCGCTTCCCTCCAAATCGTTCATCTGCTGCATTCAAGAACTATCGGAAACATCCCAATTATCACTTGAGCGCACCACAACAAGGAGGTAAATAAGTCATTGTACAGTTATAAACGTACAGTAATGCCCTTTCTTCTCCGCTTGGAATTAATTATTTACTTTTTTTCCGGTATGGTCGCCCCTTCTTCCTAAAATCTAGCCCATCAGTTAATTCATTATGAATTTCTTCACAGTAACGCTGGCATATAATAGGAATGATTAAAGATGATAGATGTAATACTTTACTGTAACACTGAAACAGGTAACTTTATGAATTTGTTTTGGACTATGCATAAAGTCCAAAAACTGTGGGAATTAACTATTGAGGTTCTTAAGTCTATATTGTAAATATCTCACTACCTGTCCACTTCGTCTGTTATTTTACTTAGGCCTACAGTAATAATCTTTCTCTGTCCTATAAAAACGACGGATCATTTTATCTGCTTCTACGGCAGGGAAGTAGCCTATTGTTATTCTTAAAAACTGGGTTGGATAGGGCCTATATAAATTTCATGACTTCTGCATTCTAGAAACAGCTAAACTAAATGGTGAAACACTTGAAAACTGGTCAAAGGCTCCTGTATAAAGCACTATAGGCTATGTGACATCGCACATGTAAGAAGCTCCGCACGCATGTGGCTGTAAAAATGTTACAAAGTCTACATTTACATTTATATTACATACATTTGTTGTAGCCTACCTCCACTCCCCGATATTGAAATATGTGCATATATAGGTTACGTGTTTTCCTAACCGCTCCCTAGGCCTATAGATGATTATATCTAGCACGAAAAAACTCTTCCCGCAGCCTGATCAAATCTCGGCAGCAAATCTGAGTTCGCAGCACAGTGAATCCCAGAGTTACGGAAGAGGATTAGGGCCACATGTGAAATTTTTTTGGGAGTTCTGCCTCTTTTTTTTTTAAAGTCAGAATTCTGACTTTTAAAAAAAGAGTCAGAACTCAAAAACAAAATTCACGTGTGGCCCTAATCCTCTTCCGTACAGAGTAGACTAAAACCTGAAATAGAAACTACATTAGGAGATATTTTGCGCCACCTTGTGGTAGAAGCGCGAGGCAACAACATGAGTTGGTAGCCTACAGACAATTTCACTTTCTGTTCTGGTGAATTGAAACTTAAAGTGTCAAGTTAGAAACTCCAGACTTATCTTCTTCTGTCAGTGGACCTTTATTTAAAGATTTTGTTGATGGATAAGAAGGAATCAACGCGCATCTGCGGCCAATGGTGAGAGTTGACTTTATATGAGTTTGTTGAAGGAGGACACACCAAATTAAATCAGAAATGTGGTTGTTTAAGGTTGTTTTGATCATTGGAAGATCATTGAATATACTGTTCGTAGACCGTGAACCAATATGGACGTTTTACAAATCGCCTCAAGTCACAGTTCGGCATAGCCTGATTGAATATGATGTCTGTCAGTAGCCTATAATTTGGTCATACTGACAAACACCTGACAAGCTGCAGAGAGCAGTAGGATAAAGTCCTGCTTGGTGCATTATGTAGGCTAACATAAGACGATATGTGTAAGAAATTGGAAATCCTATCATTGTACCAGGCAGTGAATATCTAATGGCGAGGCGGTACGAAATTGTCATGTTTTTACCGAGCTTTTCATAAAGTGATTGCATAAGTAGCCTAGATATTAGGGCTCATTAACTAGAACAGGATTTAAGTCGCCTTTCACTTTCAGACATGCTATATTTAGAAGCAGGGCAAATTTAACCACAGTGGGCACAGAACTTGACCATAGTTCAATGGACAATGGGAACAAGACAAAACTTTCCAGAAGGTGAAAGAGAAAGGTGAGACACGTCTTACTTATAGGGACAACCAGTCCTGCTTTTTAAGTTAATAACTGAAGTGGTGCAACACATTTCACCATTAATAACTACAAAATGGTGTAATCTAATTTAAACCATAACATATTAATGGAATAATACATTTCACAATACAGCTACCAATGTGCAAATTACAAGGGAAATTAACAATATTTAAATTTATGGCAAACATAAAATAATGAATATTCTAATCATTCTCTGTTTTTTGATACAGAGATACAAAATAAAAGGCAGAATATGAATTATTCTATAGGCATACTTTAGAAAACACATTTTACTTTTCTGTTATGAAACAATAGGAGTGAACACCTATTGGTAGAGATAACACTAAATCACTTAAGATCCACACCTATACTGTGTTCCTCAAAACAGACCTACTGATCCTATTAGCTAGTTGACTGATGGAAAAAGTAAAGGCGTGAGAGACAGACAGGATAGTTGCCATCTGCATTTGACAAAGTCCTCCTTTATGACCCACAGTGCACACTAAAGCCTCATTTATGACAAAAATTTTGATCCTTTTTTAAAAAATAAATCCTGCAAAGGAAGGCTTAAATAGAAATTTGGAGTAAGAAAAAAATGAAAGCACCCTCCCCATCTCCCTGAAAAACAAATCTATCCTCCCTTCAGCAAAAAGAAAAATACATAATCATCCCTCTTTTCTGAACCCACACCCCCCACCCTTAATAATCATATAGGCCCTGATATATATATATACACACAATACATATGTATATACAGCAAATACATATACAGTATTCATTGGCTTACTATATCTTGTTTCAGGATAGTTTTAATAAATTTTCCTCAAATAGAAAAGACAGAAGATGACGCTCTCTCTCTCTCTCTCTTTAAGCCACAGAGAGGTTGCAGAGACCAACTTCGCTCTGCATGAAACACACTGCAGCCGCTTCTTATGTCTCTGTCCTGACTGTGATGAAGCAGTTCCCAGAGAGCAACTGAACCAACACAGAGAGGAACAGCACACCCAGGTATATATACACACACACACACTGACTGTCACTATGACTATGTCATGACACATGACTTGTAAATGTACCTCCAACCTTGAACCACATTAAGGTGTATTCGCTGAAGGTTTACACCTCTGTTTGTTTGCAGGTAAGATGCTCCAAATGTAACCAGAAGATGGAGCGTCGTTACCTAACGGATCATGAGGTAAGTCCAGTGGTACTGTTGGTGCTGTTTGCCTGGACATAAGGTATAGTATATTGTTGTACAGTATAGGAAACATCTGTAACCTAACATACATTATTATTTGTTCAGTGTTAATTTTGATTTGTCATTTGAGTACTTTTTTTTGCACTGTCACTAGAGACACAAACCATGAACCAATAATATAAGCAAAAACATCTTACTATTGAGAGAAAAAATAAAGACCCTGATGATGTCGTTGTGATGCCATTAGGGTTATCTCAGCTTGGACGCTACAAATTTTTTACAGAATGCCTGCGTTACAAACAGGGGACACAGAGTTTCAAAGATGTAGGTGTTTACCAGGCAGGGAGGGTGTAATGAAAGACAGATCTTTTTGCATTATGAGAAAAAAGCTTAAGCCACACTAGGGACTAAAAGTTATAATATTCGGTTTTACCCCAGAACTGTATTCTTGTCAAGGTGGAAAAGCCTGCAAAAGAGCGACACTGGCTGGATGTTATCATAAAGTTAAAACAGTTAAACACAGTATGTACCCTGGGACAACTGTTTATCAGTCTGACTCTGTTCTGCTCTGTCTCCAGTCTGATGAGTGTGTGGAGCGTCTGCAGAGCTGTCAGTTCTGCAAGCTGGAGCTCCCATGGAAGGAGCTGGACGAACACCATCTGGTCTGTGGGAGTCGCACCGAGCTCTGCAGGGAGTGCGGCCGCTATGTCACCCTGAGGGACCAGCCCGAGCACGGCTTGACCTGCTCAGCCACTGACAATGGCTCAGGCCCTCCTCAAGCTACCAGCAAATTACCACCAAACAAGAGTAAGGGGATCTAGGCTTTGATGCTTCGGCACAAAGCCCAATTGACTTCCAGAATACTTTTTTAAAACTGAACTATTACCATGCCTGTTTTCTTTTCACAGCAAAAATAACAGTGAGTTGTGGCAGATGTATGGCATCATTTCCAGCTGAGGATATAGAGGAACATGAGGTATACCGTTTTTGCAAGCATTTCTCTTACATATCATGGGAACAATTCCTGAAGCTAAACGTAGGTTATGTGGAGCATGAAAAAACATGAAAATGATAATCTCACATAAGAATGACTGCAAGTAACATGTCATGCCAATTGTTTGTACTATACGTATGTGTGTGGTGTCAACCATAGATGCTAGTAGTCATGTTTTGTGAAGAACCTAATTTCTGATAACCGTCCAAAATTGTGTTATTATATTTTTTGTAGTGTCATAATGTGAAAGGTTTCTATCTGACAAGTTGTTGTCCTCCTGTATTTCAGCATCTGCCAAATGCTTAAGTGGCTATTGCTTTGCTTAAAGCAGCTACAATCAATGTTTTTATAAGAACAATGGATCAAATGACAATGTGAAAATAATGTGACAATGTGAAAGGGATTGCTCGCAGTGATGAACCTACAGAGATTTATCACCTGAATCTGCAGCTCCTCTCGGCTTTACAGAGCTCAGTAGTGAGTTTCAGCTCATTGTTTAGCTGTCCAGCTAGACTTTACTCTCTGGTTGACGCTCTGCTTCACTGTCACCGCTCTGATAGTGTAGTTTTTGGCCAGAGCAGGAAGCTGTTTTTCAGAGGAAAAGCTCTAAAAACCCACTGTACACGACCTAAACAGCAGACAGACACAGTCAGCGGCTAGCTGGTGAACATAGCAGAGCATTTAGCATCTAAAGATCCAGATATTTTCCTCAGGAGTTGGTAGAGACCAAACACAGAGCTAAAAGAGAGTGAATACTGGACTTACATTCATTAGGTGGACACTTAGACAACTCATAATGAATGCTAATGTTGCCCCTTGTCTGCTGGATGTGTAAATAAGCAATTATTTGCTAACAAGTTCGCCATATAAACATAAAAGGTGATGATATGTCAGTGTTACCTTTACAATTTGTTTCCATGGCCTCTATGTGGCAAAAAAACAAACAATTATGACAGGTTTAAAGCAAGACTATGCAACTTTTGCTATATAGCAGCCACTGCAGTTAACGTGAAAATAATTAGATAATGCTAGAATTTAGCTAAAATGCTAAGCTCTTGTAAGAGTAACAGTTTTCTATCATTTGCTAGCCACTGTAAGATAGTGGTCATATCAGACCAGTAAAGGGTGTAGCAGTAAAACCCCTGAGTGAATTGAATTGAGCAAAGGTGTGTTTCACTGCTTAGGAGTTCAACTTTTAATTTGTAAGAGAAAGAATGTGTCATAGTCTTGCTTTAAGCCCAAATCCACTGTACAGCATTTTTCAACAATTGGTCAAGTAATACCTTTGTCTGCATTCTCCAAACCAGCTGGAGTGTGTTCCAGCAACCAGGTTGGAAGATGAAGAGGCTGAGTCAGAGGAGGAAGAGAGGGAGGATGAGGGTGATTTCTCCAGGCAGGGGGCCACTCCTTGGCTAAGCCGCACCTATAAGGCAACCTCCCTGTCAGACAGAGCCAGCAGTGGACCCTGTGGTGATGGAGGTGACCCAGACCAGATCAGCACCTGTCCCCACTGTCATTTGGCCCTTCCCCTCTTCACACTACGTTGGCATAAGGTAACATTCCTGCTTCACATGAGATTTGTGGATGCATTGTTGAAAAGTTCCTATGCTAAGAGGGCGTCCCCCCACCCTCCTGTGATTTTAGGTGAAGTGCCAAATCCACCTTGTCCTGAAATAAAGAGAGAGAACTCCTCAGAATGGATGCGCTGCTTCAGAGATCTTTGATCAACAACTCATTGGTAAAAGAAGATGAGTGTTTGGAAATGTAATTTTGTTATTGGCCTACTTTAGAATTGTTGTAATGTATGTTTAAATGAAGGTTTACATTTTCTTCTTTGTTTTGGTGACATTTAGTTTTAGCTGGTGTGCGCACGACTTGCATAAAGAGAAAGTGGTTCAGAATACTGTATAGTGATCTGTATCTAAGTGAACTCGACGCGCCTGATAACTTTGCAATGTTCCTTTTGTTAAATACAAATACAGCTTCTGTGTGCGCCCCGGTAGATCACCTGGTAGAGGGTTCGATTCCAACCTGAGTCCTTTGCTGCATGTCACTCCCTCTCTCTCCCGCCTTTCCTGTCTCTCTCTTCAGCTGTCACTATCAAATAAAGGCAAAAATGCCCAAAAAACAAAACAAATACAGCTTCTAAACTGTTATGCTAATTGCTTCTGTCTAAACCAGTGCATAGAAGGTTTTGGGTCAGAAACATCACACTGAGTAATTTAGTAGCCGTTTATATAGAAATGGATCGGATGATGCTGAAGTTAAAACGTTAAAGGTTTACATGTCTAAATCTGAAATTCATTCATTTCAAATACATATTAACTGTGGCATACTGATACTATCTCACAAAGTGAAAGCTCCTGAATTTTCTTGCTCCATATGGAGTCTGTGTGTTAGTTAGCAGAATAGTTAATATAGTACAGTTAATAGTGTATTTAGAGTAAGAGGGAAATGTCAGATTAAGCTAACCTGACCAACGTAATTTAGGCTACTGTTGTTGGCATTATGTTTTGTAATTTGAGGTATATTGTGTTATCTTTATGAAATGTCATTACAAAAAATGTTTAAATTGTTCAAACTGCATTTTGACAACAGTCTGACATGTCACCCATATTACCTCTTACTCATCAATCTAGTTGAACAAGTAATATATTAGCAAGCTAACGTTTTGTGGGTTGGTTCAGTTAGCTACGCAACAGTTACATCTGGCAGTTACTGGGTGTAATTATTTAGTTATAGCTAATCTCTATGTGAGAACTAGTGTGTGTAGTGCAACCCATTTTAATTGAGTGGCATGTAAATCTCCACTTAGTAAACACAACAGCTGGTGCAACTGGCTCCTGGTCATCTTCCTTGTTCTGCCACATTACACATCATGAAGTGAAATATGGAGATCATTTATGAATTTGATTCATTCATAAAATGGAACACAGATAAAAAAAACATTTTTAAAAATTAATTCTGCAACAGCTCTTTTTTTTTTATTAAAAATGATTCAAGGGTTTTGTATATTAGGTAAAATGCAAGCTTTTCATGAGGGGCTCAGACAAACTCATAGGAAGTCATACAGCTCTCACACTGAAGACATTAGACTAAAGTAAAGAAATCACAATGTGAAACCCTGGTTAGACCATATGAAAGAGAACTAGATTCACGCAAACATTCTGAAGTGAATTTTATATAATTGCATTTTGAGAGAAATACTATGTAGACCCTTCCTGCTGCTGAAAGCTCAGAAGTTATGTATGATAATGGGTTCCCTGTGCTGGGTGCAGATGACCTCGTCAATGTAGAGAGAGCTGGCCTTGATCTCGATGTTTTCCTGCAGCTCCAGCTGGCAGCGAACCATAGCCCTCTGCTTCTCCTCTGACTGGGCCACTGCCTCACGCAGTCTGAGAGTACAGAGACAAAAGGATGCCACATGATGACTTGTCCTAAATGGTTGCAGCTCTCAACAACACATCAGCCAATTTGGGAAGAACGGTGGTAGAAAACAGGATATCAATTGGTTTTTTGTCAAAACAATCTACGCATCCGTCCAAACCAGCCTTTGACAACATGGTAGGTACTTTCTGCTTTCTTTCTTTTATTTTTCTTTTCTCCATCATACTTTCTTACACTCATTCCATTTTTGACATGTTAAAATTGCAGTTTGCATTAATGTTTGAATTCTTCCAATTTGTTGTATTTATATTCTAGATTTCTTGGTCATAGCCTATGTAAACTTGC
Organism: Maccullochella peelii; assembly: GCA_002120245.1. Lineage (NCBI taxonomy): Eukaryota > Metazoa > Chordata > Actinopteri > Centrarchiformes > Percichthyidae > Maccullochella > Maccullochella peelii. Next base: position 105,911 of record LKNJ01001217.1, on the reverse strand, counting down.
AGCTGTAATAGCTGTGTGTCCACACAGGCATCATTAAACTTCATTGAATCGCTTTTGAAAACATTTGTTGCCTTGTCCCTTCACATCTGAGGCGAGTGTGTGCTGGCCTTACTTGTTGATGTGAGCGGTGAGCTGCTGGACCTCTGCGAGGAGCTGGGACTGTACTGGATCATAGCATTGCTCTTTGGCAGGCCTCTGCCGGCGCAAAGCCAGCCGGGCCTGGGTCAAACTCAGAACATCTTCTTTCTCTGTGATGGCCACTTGGAGATCCTCTCTGACCCTCTGCTGGCTGGCAAATTCAGACAGAATCTAGAGGGGATAGAGGTGTCACACCACATGATTTTTGTCCCAGAACTGTGGAATGAAGTTGTTCTTTTTATTAATAATGGGTTAAAGGTTTCCTTGCAAAAGAATCCCAAGACTGTAATCCCTGAAGATTGTTGACATTCATATTTGCTGAATGTTCTTTTGGTTACAGTAAGTAAATGTATAACTGCACATTGGCTTAGTGAGGATGCACCATAAGTCATAACGCAGCTCTAAGGTCCTTATTATTCACTACATTTTACTTACTTTTTCATGCTTGTTTTTTACAGCTATGAGCAATTAAAACAACACAAATGATAAATTCAATTCAAAGAAAACCCCAGTTACTATAGATAATCCACAGACCTTGCTGTCAACAGATTTCTTAAGAATGTCTTCCTACCAAAGAAATAGCGCCCATGAAAACACCATGGCTAGATACAATACCGCTAGGAGTAGGAGTATGTTTTTGTCATTTGGGTGTAGCAACCTTTTAAGCATTCTACAGTCTTAGCACAATTAACATGCTTATGTCCTTAAACCCACAGTCAGAGCCAATTACTTCTATACCCACCAGTGATGAACCATGAACTCAAATACAGATATGCAGTCGAGTACTTTACAGCGAGACTATGGAACTTTTGAAAGAAAAAAGAATACATCCTTCCTCTTACAAATTAAAAACTGACTTGAGTAGCCACAAAATGCACCTTTGCTTTATTCAATACACTGTTGGCGAACTTTAGAAAGATATTGCTGTGTCACACTAGAGGCCACAGATTCTCTGCTTTCTGCAGCAGCTTGACCATTTGCATAAAATAGTGTTTTGAAGGCAGAGGCTGACTTAAATAGTTTTGAATTGAATCTACTGTTAGCCAACAAAATAAACATTTGGTGCACGCTATGTCATGGTACAAGAGACAGTAACATTATATCATGTGTATTGATTATGCATGTGCAACACAACGTTTTAATGCTAAAAATTAAGATTATCAATTGTCTCTTCATGGCAGAGTGCAAAGGCCTCTTAAACGACATTTAAGCCATGTGCTATTAAAGCAATATTAGTATCGACTCCAGTATGATCCAATGGAATTCAATAGTCCATAAGAAAAAAGTCAATCACATTATTACCCATCCTTAATGAATTTTAATAAAAACTCAATACTGACATGATAAATAAATAAACCACTTTTATCACAACATCTGCCTCCCACTGCCTGACTTTGTTTCCCTTGACGTCACTCTCTCTCCACTAAATTTACACCATACACTCATCTGCCCTACCTTGGCCAGTTGGTCCTCCATCTGGCTCTTGGCAGACTTGATCTCCTGGACGTTCCGCTGAAAGGCTGCTGTTGTGGCCTGGAACTGCTTCTGCATGTCAGCCACCGTCTGCTCGAGGAGGGACTCCACCATGGCCCGTAGGGACACAGAGTTGGTCTTCTGCTGCTCCGCTCTGGCTATGTTGATGTCGGAGATGTTCTCCCACTGCTTTGGAGTCACTGCTAAGCTGAGAGAGGGAAACATTTAAAAACATATGAAGACCTGGATCTAACAAAACGTCTTTTTTCTACATTTCCAGACTTCCCAGATCCGTGGAGAAACCTTGAAGAGAACAAGACGGACCCCTTCTAGACATACACTGGCAATGATTTCAAATCATCCAAAAGTTTTGAATTTAAAAGTCGGCCTTTTCATAGACATTATATCATTTTCCTGTATTTATGGAGTAAACGGGAACATGGCAGCTAACCTCGGCAGAACAGTTTTGGTGGACCTCTGCAGGCTGTTGATGGAATGGGTGGTCATTAAGGCACAGGAGTTGTCGATGCACTGAGCCTCAAATTTCTCCTTCAGATCCTGCTCTAGCTGGTACTTGGCAGATCGGTTCAATCTGGAACACAAAGCAACATGTTTCGTCTCGGTTTTGCTGGCAACTGTATCCAGTGATTTGAGTTTCCTTCCAGGTTTCAAGACAATGAATGTTAGAAAAACCAAAAGGTCTGCATACTTTGGAGTTCCCCTTTAAAGGGTCTATATAATCATATCTAGTCCATCTCCCTTACCGTATCTGCTCAGTGATCTGCTCTACGACACACTGCAGAAGGGAAGCCACGTGCTCAATAACCTGCCTCTCCTTCAGCAGCTCTCTGTCCACGTCGTCGTGCAGCCTCCCAGAAGGCGGACGTTTCATTCTGCAGGCCACAGAAGAAAAAGAGCATTACTTTATCTGCTTCTCCTTACTGCCGCTGCACCTTTCACATAAATACTTTGAACAACCCTCTTTCTTCCCCGTAAACACAAAGTAGTGTTGTAGCCCTAATTCTGCCTGTGTACAACAATGCTTGACTTAATTTGTCTAACCAAGTTTAGCTTTAGTACGAACTGTGGATTTTGTCCCCCATTTCTGACAGCGTAGCCATGCTACAAAGGAATCACTTCGTGGCACACAGTAAGGAGAGGAGGAATGATTACAACAACCAATAACTCTCTCAACACACATATGGCATGTGAGTTTTGTGTTGAGATCAACTTGAAAAATCCAAACCTATCTTTTAATCCCTTTTTGGTCTTTTTTGGGGCCTGGTGATAAATTGTGACTATGCAAATAACAAAGACTGCCTGAACGCATCATTAGTTTTGGTCTAAGGTTTAGCCTGACCTTCAGGTCCTCTGAAGGACCCCCCATTGTACACTGCATCCTTCGAGGGATCCAACCCTTAAATTGGTCTGCAGGTTGTGTGTGTTAGCCCTGTAACAGACTGGTGACCTGTCCAGGGTAGAGCCTGCCCCTCACCCAAAGCTTCCTGCAACTCTTTATTCCACAGCAAACATTTTGACTTGTGATAGCAATAAAAATACAGGTGAACAGTAATGATGACTCTGCTCCATTAGGTGCACCAGCAGCGAGCCACGCCACTATAAATAAATGAGTTACACCTGTGTTTGACAAGTCAGAATGTCTGCATAGAAATGGGATGATTTGATGTGACACGTGAATTTCTCATTCTAAAGTGCTTTACAGTTTTGTTTTTTCATTCATACGTAAGCTTGATAGTAAGAGAAAGTGGTGTTGAAAGTTTAGACTTTATGTATAGAGTTACTCTACACTAATAATAGCTACCAAATCTAGAAGACAGGTTAGATGTGAGTAGCAAAGGAAGTTTCAGTGGTAAAGTAGCGAAATATAATGCATTGCTCTTCTGATTGTTCAAGATCCTCTCTTCTCCATCATTTCCCAGCCTAACCTCTCCTCCAGACAGAGAACGGTGACTCTCAGAGGCCCTCTGCAAGCCTCTAGGGCTTTCACCACTCTGGCTTTCAGCGCTATGAGGTCATCAATCTCCACAATAATCTCCTCCATCTTCAGCTCCAACTCCTTCTTCAGAAACTGGATGTCTCTGACCCGCTGATCTGAACAGCAGAAGAAAAAACACACATACAGTCCACCTCTGTAGGCTTTGCAACATCATCCTTAGTGTTAAACACAGACAAGCTGATTTTTATTCTTCTACTCACCTAGTCGTTTGTTGTCATCATTTTGCATGCGTTTGCATGCTTTGTCAGTTTCCAAGATCAGCCTCAAGCACTCTGCTCTGAAGAGCTCGGAGTGGTTCCGCATAACCTCAATATTCTCTAGATTGGGTTCAGCACCATGCTGGGGACTGCGCTCCGGGACAGACATTGTTCTCCACTGGTGGTCCGTCACTGACATTAGGCAGGTAGGAAGAACATAAATGAGAATTATGATATGTGGCTGCCTCTTGGTGAACTGAAAACACTTCAAAACCAGAAGAAAATGTATATCAGACTATACAGGTTTCACTGGACACCCACTAATCATTTATGTAAGAAATGTCAGAAAGAAATAGGAACACTTATACACATCCTGTACAAATGTGTTGTTGAATGGAAAACGTATTGGTTAACATTGGGAAATGGCTGATTTAGTATGCCTGAAACACCAGGGTCAATTTAAGTCTGCTAACAGATGTATTAAAATTAGACTGTACCGTTAGTTCTGAAAAGACCAGCAATCTCCAGGTACTGAATAGTGGATTGAATTACAAGAAGTGCCATTACAAATAGTCAATATGTAATTTAATGTCAATATTGAAGATGATCAGATCGATTTCACAGTACGGTCACATTTGGACATTTTCTTCGTAAAAAGTTTAAATTTCAACAAACCAAGACGATTATATTCCTGTGAAAACATGACATTACATTGTGTTGATCGCTACCGTTAGCAATCCTAGCAATCCAACTAAGTCAACTTAGTTAGGCGCTTACTTAACGTCTTGGTTTGAAACTGACATTGGAGTCGCGTTGTTTCTCACTAGCGTTATAACGTCACTCCAAAAGATACATTACAAAAAAACAAGTATTGTCTTTGACCATACCTTGTTCGGTGTGGCTGAAAAACACCCAAATTATCAGTTTTGACGACTTCTGCCTCTCGCCCGAGGTGAAAAGTAAGAAAACAAATAGTTACTATGGCAACGGATGCGTTGGACACGTCATAGGCGGATACGGTCAGTTTTATCTGAAGCTGCCGTCAATCAACACGTTCACATTTGACTGTTTTCATATTAAAGATGACTGATTCACCAAACAGCAGCCAGCAATTCTACTCCTAATGACTAATAATAAAAACATAATCATTATTATTGAGAACAGGCCAAATAATAGACGCTATAAATGGAATAGATAACTAACGCTTAATCAATAAACCACACAAAGAATGAAGTGAGACTTTAGAGATTTAATACTTGCATTTGCAAAGCTATAAATAAATGTGTTGGTATTGTTACATTACATTACAACATTTCTTTCTATTTGAGAAATTAAGTCACAGTCAACAACAGTGACATAAATTGGCTGATATAATTGACTCCAGCAAGTCAATAATACAGTTCAGTAGAAGGGATCTTCAACATGTAGGTGAAAGTTTAGAACAGCAATATTTAAAAACATGAGGAACAAGAAGAGGCCTTGAAAACCATGCCATGTTATGATAAATAATCTGATAAATATCAATGTAACATATTGTATCAAAATTGAGCAACATAGTACAGTACACTAAATTTAGAGCAAGAATCATTTCAAAGGCACTTGCTGAATCCATACAAACATTGATATTCTCTCTCAATACACACCAATAATAACTTCCTATAAATACTTTTGCATTAACAATAAACAGTGCAACATATGTTCTCCATTCCTCCGTGATACCACAGTCACTATTAAAAGGGAATGATTCATATTCCAAAAATAAAACTGCAAGGTTCTGGAGGGCTAATTTAATCAAAACTGCCAAATCTTCTCTGACCTACCTACAGCAGTCCATTCACAACACTAAGGTGACATATTCTGTGGGCCCAATGAATATTTTCAATAACATGCAAAACATCTGAAACTGATTCAGCTTACATACTACAGCAATGCCTTCAGGAGAGCACACAGATTAAGACCAGTCCTGTATAGGACTAATAATTCTCTGCATATTTCTAAAGAAAGAATGACTTTTCAGCCAATACTACAGAATGTTTTTAAAAATAAGAGAGTGGAAAGGAAGAAGAGCATAGACAGATCCTTTTCTGTTTTTAAAGGACTAGTTCACCTCAATACATTTGAATTTCTCTTTATTATGCCTAAAAATGGTTTTATTAATTTATATCTAGTACTCTACCCCATGTCTGTAGGACCACCAAACACACAAAGTGCTACTGAATTACAACTCAAGCCTACTGAAAATTGGGCCAAATTTGAATAGTCAGCAAAACAAAGCATAACATTTCTCCAAAAACTGCATAATAGAAAATGTGTTGCAGAAAAACAGGATTTGTCCCATTTTATCCTTTCTTTTCTTCACGTGCAATTCTGTTCACTACAGTGCGAGCAGATCACTGGTGGTATAGAAAGTGTTATTTCTGTGAGAGCTGTGAAGTTTTAGGTGAAATGGGTCGGCTGACTGTTGCCTCCTAATGGTTTGTAGCTGTGATTATCCCCTGAACAAGGAGCACTTTTTTTATTGTAAAGATTGAAGGCAGACTGAAATGAACATATGGAAAATATAGCTAAATAATGATTAATGGGGTATTTCATGTGTAAGCTCCTGCTCCAGCATCATATTGGCTTTGCCATGCAAATCAGTCATGTATATCCACAGACTGGCTTAATCACTTCCTGTTTGCAAGTAAGCAGTGTTTTCCACTGCAAAATAAATCATTCCTTATGATCAAATTGATGTGCAAATGAAAAATGGCCAATGAGCTTTGTTCATTTTGCAATTCCCTTTTCATAATTGTAGCAGTCAGGTGAAGTCTCACAGGGTTGCTTTCACCCTTTCAAACAACTTAAATATTCAGTGTTCCAGCTTTTTCTTTCCGCCACACCAAGCCAGCTGTTAGAGCAGGTTAAGCATTAAAACATGGAGTTAAACAGAGAGCTTCCTTTCATCAGCGGACACACGGGACTGATGACACAAAGCAGCAGGCCTGTACAGATCCTACAACATGCTTTACCTTCTATTTTATCAATACGTCCAACCTGTTACCTCCCATTCCTCATTAACCAAACACATAACATTCAATCAAGAATTTTATCATATTGTATAAGGCTATCTCATACACAATACAGTACGTTTGTCATTTTATTATGCTTTAGCCCAGGACACAAAGCTGGCACTTCTTTGTTTAATGTGAGGCCAATTTAAATTTGAGTTTCCATTCTAGGGAAAGTTTTTGGGGAGTTATAACAGCATGAACACGCAGCACTTCCTAATCTGCTCCTTTGGCAGCAAGTTAGGAATCACAGTACTTAAAAGCCATGTTGTGGTTCAGGCTATCCAGGTCCAAATACATCCATTTCTACATCATACCACATCTGTGACTCCTGATAGATCACTACCAAAGGTCTTCACTCGCTATGGTTTTGTCAAGTCCGTTGATCTTCTCAGGCACCAAGCCTTCCTCAATGGCTACCTTGGACTCGTGGACCTAAAAGAGAGACCAATAGATCACACTGGTGCTTACTTACATGCCCAAGAACTCAAATAAATATTAGTGGATTAATCTTGGTATACAGTATGTGCTTATTACTCACCTTGAATGGTTCACTAATTCCAATGATGCTCTGCAGAGTACTACTGTAGTAGCACAGCACACACTCTCCTCCCAGCACAGGGATTTCCTCTTTACTAACATAGACCTACAAAAACAGAGAGGCATTTATATAATCTGTGGCCTTTTTCTCCAGATAACGTGTCAAAATAGAGTTACTACCTGTACAACTTCCTCACTGAAGGCCACTTCGTCATCTTTGACCCACGTGTAGGTGATGTAGTCCGACACACTGCTGAATCCAACCTGAATTTTAATACACACGTTCAAGATTGTCATATTGAAATATCACATTTCAACTGCCAGTGGTAAGCGGCTTATGCTCGGCTAACCTTATAGAGTCCAATCCAATCCCATGCACTAGAGGGGAACGGCTGCAGGGGTCTGTAGAGGACCATGGCATCAATGTCTGCGCTCCAGTCGCCCTCTGCCTGCAGATGCACCAGAGGAGTCCCGTACATCTTCCTCAGCTGGACAGACAGAGAAATAAACTTCACAATTTAAATTATCTTGGCTTTTGAAGGTAAACGTTATAGAAATGAATCTGTAAATGGCAGACCTTTTGTGGATATTTTAAGGATAAGCCCTGTAATTACAGCTTGGATTTTATTTTGGTAGGTTTGGCCACAGTTGTTATCAGTTATGATAGCTTACCAAGTGAAGGGGTGAAGTCCGAAAGGGAAAGAAACAGGAGCAGTCAGACAATCAGATCAGTTTTGATCTATGCATCCCTTAGATGTGTTTCTTATTTGTTTCTCTATTTCTGTACTGCAGTTTCTTGTTACTTGTTGGCCAACATATACACTGATACCAATATATCAGCAATAAGATAATATCGACCTGGCCTATTCATCAGTCGAGTGTTTCCAGGTCTCAGCAATTACTGTGGTGAATATTATCATGACCAATAGAAACTATGGCCAGAGATAAAAAAATTAAGACTCAATTTGTACAAATCCCATGAAAAGCCCAAAACCAGAAATGCATTAGTCTGTCTCTGAATACTTTCTGACTTTCAAAAGCCTGCCAATGGATCTCAGCTCCAAGCCCACTTGCTCCTACTAAAGACATACACCGATCAGCCATAACATTATGACCACTGACAGGTGAACTGAAGAACATTGATTATCTCGTTACAATGGCACCTGTCAGTGGGTGGGCTATATTAGGCAGCAAGTGAACATTTTGTCCTCGAAGTTGATGTATTGGAAGCAAGAAAAATGGGCAAGCATAAGGATGTGAGCGACTTTGACAAGGGCCAAATTGTGATGGCTAGACGGCATCTCCAAAACTGCAGCTCTTGTGGGGTGTTCCCGGTCTGCAGTGGTCAGTACCTACCAAAAGTGGTCCAAGGAAGGAAAACCAGTGAACCGGCGACAGGGTCATGGGCGGCCAAGGCTCATTGATGCGCGTGGGGAGCGAAGGATGGCCCATGTGGTCCGATCCAACAGAAGAGCTACTGTAGCTCAAATTACTGAAAAAGTTAATGCTGGTTCTTATAGAAAGGTGTCAGAACACACAGTGCATTGCAGTTTGTTGCGTATGGGGCTGCGTAGCTGCAGACCGGTCAAGGTGCCCATGCTGACCCATGTCCACCGCCGAAAGCACCCACAATGGGCACGTGAGAATCAGAACTGGACCACGGTGCAATGGAAGAAGGTGGCCTGGTCTGATGAATCACATTTCTTTTACATCATGTGGATGGCCGGGTGCGTGTGCATGGGGAAGACATGGCACCAGGATGCACTATGGGAAGAAGGCAAGCCGGCGGAGGCAGTGTGATGCTTTGGGCAATGTTCTGCTGGAAAACCTTGGGTCCTGCCATTCATGTGGATATTACTTTGACACGTACCACCTGCCTAAACATTGTTGCAGACCAAGTACACCCCTTCATGGAAACGGTATTCCCTAATGGCAGTGGCCACTTTCAGCAAGATTATGCACTCTGACACACTGCAAAAATGGTTCAGGAATGGTTTGAGGAAGATGACAATCAGTTCAAGGTGTTGACTTGGCCTCCAAATTCCCCAGATCTCAGTCCAATCGAGCATCAGTGGGATGTGCTGGACAAACAAGTCCGATTCATGGAGGCCTCACCTCGCAACTTACAGGACTTAAAGGATCTGCTGCTAACATCTTGGTGCCAGGTACCAAGCACACCTTCAGAGGTCTGGTGGAGTCCATGCCTCAACGGGTCAGGGTTGTTTTGGCGGCAACACAATATTAGGCAGGTGGTCATAATGTTATGACTGATCGGTGTAAATCTTTAAAAACAGGTCACAAATATATAGTTTCATTTTTTTTTTTTTTAAAGGAAAAATCCTGGGTAACTCCTTTAAACAGATGGGCACTGTAGTTTTTAGCAAATGTTAATCAAACAGGAGGAAACAGTGTTTTTGTTGGGGATTGTGGATTGATTCAAAAATTGATTCATTGGTGTGTTTTTGGACAACAATGGAGCTCGATGGCACAGAGGAATGAGATACTGGACATACATAGAATAATGAGTTAGTTTTGGTCTTTTCATGGGATTTGTTCCCATAACAAGACAAGCATTGATCAACGCTACAATAAATATGTAATCGAATCAACTGCATCACTGTCAGAAAGGAGAGGCTAAAGGCTGTGAGAGAGATGTGTCAAGCAAAAGTGACTAAAGGATGGTTAACTGCATCTGTCATTCTGAAGAGGACAGTCAGTGTTCCAGTTTCTCACCTCCAGTGTGAAGACGCCGATCACAGGCTTGTGGTCACTGATGCTGTACTCCATGTTGCTGGTGTACAAGTCCTGCCTGATCTTCAGAGAGTACTCCTCATCCTCTTCCAGCTGCCTGACCTTTGCCGCATCCAGTCCAAGCCTGTTGTCATCTTGCAAGTCAGGGGGCGGGGCTTTGGGTCGGAGCCGCCACAGAATCCGGTCAGTCCAGGCAGGTTTGCGTTTCTTACCGCTGGACAGGTGGTTACAGGAGATGAACGGGCAGAGGGCAGAAGGGCGGGCTTTTGTTAGGAGACAAAGTCAACTCTGTATAGCAAGAATCAAGGATGTCGTGACGTGCATGACTGGGTGATGGATGAAAAATACTGAAACGAAACATGGTACACATGAAAGCATTTTGCAGTTTTTACAAATACGTCTCACGCCCCTTCTGCAATCAGGCTTCCATTACATACATATCATTGGTAGTGGCTGCCCTCTGACTACCCTGATAGTCAGTCTAAATTTCCATTTTGTTTCACTTCATTATTCACTCTGACATCGTGCGTTCATGTTAGCAGATATCTGTTTGGGAGGAGAGGTAGTGAGTGATGTATACGTCCCGCTGACGTCCTGCATTTTCAGCCAACATGGAAGGTGCAGTGGCAGATTCTAGGAGCAGTTAACAATGTTTTTCACAACGATCAACAAAATATTCCAGTTGATGAGCTGTTATGTAAATGGCTTACAACGACCTGTAGACCCGCGTCAATCCCATTCACCCTTGTAGCTATTTTTGTGGCCATTTTTATTTCGTTATTTTTCAAGGATGTAGCCATTTTTCTGGCTCTGCATTTGTAATCTTGCCTCGACGCTCTAATTGGTCAGATGTTAATCCAACCGGGAAACCAGCCTGCAATGATCACAACATCAGACTATTTGAGTCACCGAAAAAATTGGAGATATGGGCAGCGATTCAGAGGTCTGGAACCAGGCTACCGTCTGACCACTCTGCCATACATTCAAGATTTGCATGATCCAATGTACCATAAACTGCAAGGTGTATGCAATAATCTAATTTTACCTTATAATACTATATGAGACAATATGTCAAAAAAGTAAGTGCAAGCATTGTGCACTAGTATATGCATCCAGTACAACAAGTAAAGGTTCAGTTTGTCAGTGTAAATATAAAAGTATTACATTCCATCGTAAAAGCTGCTATTTTGTGCCATGGAATTAAATAGACACCATAGAAATCACACAGGGCTGGAGAACACATTATGGCATCATGTTGGGAATAATGCAAAGCTTTTTAAGCTGACTCTGACTCTCTCATTTTTTCACTCAACTACCCCTCATAGGTGGAAACAAACTTGAATGCGTCTCTGTCTCTGTTGTCGGCACTTTTCTTCATCCATCGCTCATTCGTCCCATCAGAGAGACCACCAGTCAGCCGTCACCGTTTTCGAAGGGTTGATGCAACTCATAGCAAGTATTAATTTGAAACTGTCCATTTTGTCTTCCCCCCACATTTTCAGTGGTGACTAATATATTACTGCCTTTACATCAAGCATTCAGAAAACACTGTCAAATGTAATCATCAAATGAAGTAAAAAACATCATTGCACATTTTTAGAGACCAATATTAGCTGCTGTAAGCTGGGTGATATTCAGTTATATTCAACACATACATATTGAATTATCCACAGTCATAGCGCCTGTATTACCAAAACATCTATTTCTGGCCATGCGTGTTAGCTGTTATGCAGCAGCTGTTCTGGGACCCAGACAGGTTTACACACTTGGCTTTTCTACAAACAAGCTCTAAAAACAGTAGGATGGTGAAACAAGCTCTGAAAGCAGTAGGATGGTGTTACACACTGTAGGTTAAATGGTGATTAATATGGACTACTGGTATGTTGCCAGTTAAAGGTACCCTGTGGAATTTTTTGTAAAGTTGTATTTACATTTAGTGTTTCTCATAAAACTCCATTTTATGCATCCTTAAAAAATAATAAATGCCTTTTCTTCCTCATTTATTACTTTTTATTAGTTTTTCAATATCATGTGCCATATTACTTTTCTATTTTAGTTTATTTATTTTACTAAATGTATCTTACTTTTATTGTTATTCTATTAGGCACTGGTGTTGGCATTTACGCCTTATGAACTTAACATTTATTACTCTATTGTTTTTTATTCTTATGTTGTTATAATTTTTGAGCAATCTCTGGCACAAGAATTCCCTTCGGGATTAATAAAGTTCTCTCTTATAAAATATTTCTAAAGTCAATTTTTTGGAAATATTTCAAAATCTGCATTGTTTACATCAATGTTTTCTAGCTAAAAGTCCGTGCATTTTGCTGTTGCACCGCTACGTTTATTGCTGCATTACCTCCACCAACTGTCTATCAGTAGAATAACATGAACCTGTCCGAAAGAACATGCATCTCACCTGCGTCCTCATGTATGTAACCATAATACAAAGAAAATTGGGGCTCCGTCTTAAAAACATTGCTCCATAGTGCCACTATTGGTCAAAAACTCCAAAGGGTGCCTTTAACAGCAACTATACTGGCTCCCAAAACAACAACGTCTGTGAGCTCAGACAGCATCTGTAAAATAAACAAGCACGTCAGTCTTTGCAGAGACAATCTGATATTTGTCTTGAAAAGACTGTTATTTCCATCGGCTTGTTTGTTTAATTTGCAGTATGTTACAGGTGAAGATAATCTTCATTAAGCCTTTGAAGAGTGGTTAAGACTTAAAGTTACTATACTGCATAAAACAGAGGATACTACTTTCAGCATCTTGTTAAAAGTAGCATGTATGCACATACTGAAGTGAAGTTAGGTGGATTAAAAAAGAGGTGGCATGATGTATTAAGGGAGATGTGGACACAAATGTGTTTTGAATTCTTACTTAAAGCCAAACCATGTCTTGTAGAGCCTGTGAAGTCGAAAAGAGGCGTAGATAAAATATGTAAAAATGAATATTTTAAGAGACAAGTACTAGAAATAAAGAGTGATTTAAAAATTATGATTGTGATTAATTAGGACTGATTATGACGATGATTTTTGTATGTTACTTGGAAATAGTTACCTGCTGTCGTAAGTATCAGAGTTTAAATCAAACTTGTACGTGGGTTGAAAGTCCAGAGGTCCTTCCTCAAACTCCTGGAGCATCTGCTCTTTCTTCTTCATCATGGTCAACTGAGAAAATGCCAACACACACATTTAATGACCTCCCAAACTAAAACAAACACAGCAATGAACCATGACTAATACTATTCGTTCATATGAACGGGAGTTAATTATGCTGCAAACAGCTGAATGATTCTTTAAGTGTTAAACCTGGTCTTTGCTCCACAGCAGGTTGTAGTTTTGATTGTTGATACAGGAGCGGACAAAGTGCATGCCGTGGTCCTGAATTCGGAAGTTGAGATCTCCAAACCAGAACACCAGCCTGGGCCGAGAGAGGGACAGAGGAGGAGACAGGAGAGACAGCAAGAGACAGCAATAAGGGAATCAGAAATATTGAAGAATGAAAGAAAATTAATGTGTGACTGTACAGATTTTATACTAGCAGAAAAAACTGACCTGGTGCAGATACAGTGAGATGAAAGAAGCTTCGAGATCTCATTTAATATCTGTCATATTTTAAAAACACCTGTTTGGGTAAACTGGAGTTTGCGTTCTGTGTATCTACTCACCTGTGGTCAACAATTCTTGGAGCCTTTTTACAGTCAAAGGTCTGCGTGTCCATGATGTACTCAAACTCATCCACTCTCTCTGTGGCATATTTCATATAAGCAGCCAAGTGACAGTTGAGGAAACAGAACATGTGGCCATAGAAAGACAGGCGGACAGACACACCACCTTTGTTACCCTGCAGAAAGTGAAAGATAAGAAACAGAGGAACCGTGAGTTTGGTTTAACTATTCAGCACTATTTATTCCGTGTTTGAGCTTTACATGTGAGAGACGAACCAATGCTTTTACAACTAAGACAGAAATAAGCGCAGAAACAATTCATGAGCTAATTTTGACATTTTGTAAGAAATAAAAACATATCTACTTCTGCGGTTCATTTCGCAAATGTGACACACCAAAGGTGATGTGTTTTTGACACATCTCTTATTGAAAGAGGAACTGTGTCGATTTTACACATTGAAGTCTGTTTTCAGGTGTTGGAGAGTACCACTGCATATGTGAAAAAGTTGTAGAAAGTCTTTTGTGTCTTCAGAGGGAGCTGCCTGAAGTCTGATAAATGTCCTCGGTGAGTGTCACTCGAGTCAGCATCAGTTGGGTTTGAAGACTATAAGTTTGAAAATTACAAAAATCTAGGGGTCTGTTGTTAGACCTCTGTAGCCCACTCCTCATCTCTGATTGAGGCTAAAGGCTTGGTCGAGTTGAATTGTGGGTAATGTAGGCGCCAGGTTTTGACAAGGGTGACAAATGTGTGCAATAAAAAAGACAATATCTCTGGTTTTGCTGAAACGATTTTGATCTTTTTTTAAACTGACAATGTTATAGAAGTGCAACGCTAAATCAGCGGAGTACTATTTTAATGTATATGTGTGTGTGTGTGTGTGTGTATTTTGCCTGATGAAGGTCTAGCACTGAAACATTGCAAATAAATGTCTTTTTGCAAGTTAGACAGTGTTCAGGAGTTTGCAACTTTTGATCTACTCGTCCTTCTCCAACGCACCTGTCTCATGAAAGAGATGGGCTAAATGTTTTTCTGTTTCATGTGTATTACTCACCCAGTAACCGAAAATGCCTGTGCGTGTGTAGGTGGCCTGGATGTCTCTGATGAAGGGGACGTGCTCCAGTTTTGAGAAGAAGAGCAGCAGCAGACCCTGCATTCTGATGGATGACACCTGAAATACACACGCAAAGTCGTTACAGTGCAACATAATACTCTAATTATTGCACACTTAAACGTGTTTTTTAAGTTGTAAACTAAATGATATGACCATACTGTGATGAAACACATCAATGCTGGTGTTAATATTGACATTTCTTACCAAATGTATAAAAATCAGCATTTCATGGGTTGAAAATGGCTCAACACGCCATCTACTGTTTAAAATCAGCCCTGAACCTGAGGCCAATGCTGACATAGAGTCAACCGGTTGGGACCTGTCTACGTCATGAAATTGATATAAAAAAAAGACTCTAATCAGTGTCTCCCCCATGACTCCTGAGCCACACACTACGTAGCCACAAGGCCACGCCTCCTACAGTTGTTGTTCCCTCACTCGTTGCATTTTTTTTATTTGCTGGGAGAGAGGGTTCTAGCTGAATTTACACTTTAAAGTGTAACTACACCCTCAAATTCTGCTTATAAATTTGGTAAGAAATGTCAATATTAACACCAGCATTGATGTGTTCCATCACAGTACAGTCACATAATTTAGTTTACAGCTCAAAATACAAGTTTAAGTTTGCACTACCTCTTTAATAGCCATCAAGGACTCCCACTTTCTTACGAGAAAAAAAACAGACAAGATCAATTTGCTCTCGTTGACTTGTGAAAATTAGTGTCACCGAAGTGTGTGTACATGTATATGAGGGTGTTTTGAGAAGATTTGTACCTTAACGTATTTCCATGGTGCCAAGGTGGACATAAACAGACGACTCCATGGGTCACCGTATACAATGTCCGACACAAATCTCAATGGCCTTGAGTACACCTCCTGCAAACTAACACACACAGTCTTGTCAGTCACTCTGGCCCAAATCCAGTTATAAAAACAAATTACTGACCCCACCAATCCCTGCACCACCTACCCGATGACGTAGAGGTCTGGGCTCTTCGGGGAGTTCAGATGAAGAAGTGAGGTTAAGTCATCTGGAGGATCAGCTGTGGCCACGTTCCACGTCACCATGTGTAGCCTGCAGGCACGGAAGATGAAAACACAGTCATTTGTGCAGCACTTGCATCCAGAAGTATACACATTCCATCAATAATAAATGGACAATGGACAAACACTGAAAAAGTTATTAGGTATGACAATATACCTTTAAAATATACAGTTTCACCTTACGATTGAAAAACATCCAACTGCATCACTTCACACAATAAAACAGAACTATATTTCTACTTCAGTTTCATTCAGTGTGACAAAAAGCAAAGATGAGCACATGATGCGAGTGTAAAAGCTGTTACAGTAAAAGCACTGAGGTTCTACCACAAGCAGGTCAGGCTGCAACAGTTAACCCATAATGAGATCAGTCATCCTTTCACCCAGACTCGCAACAGCCATAATGTTGAATTTTCTGTGCTCAGCCATGACAGCAAAATGTATGAGAAATTCAAAGGTTCTACTGGAGGGTTTCAGTTAGCAAGAATCAAGAGTGTCTTTTGTTTGCCAGTGATCACGCAGGTCGTTGAACCCAAAGGAGAAACATCCACGAAGCATGTTAAAGAGAAAAGATTAAAGAGCTGAATAAAAGGGGATAAATGAGCATTATTCCTGTATGAAAATACAAACTCTCCAGCTTGAGCACACAGAAAGGACAAGTGAAGAGGCAGCATTTGTTCTCCACCTGAAACTGTTCTTTTTCAGCTTGTTGGCTCTCTTGCCACAGATGAGGAAGGCGTTATCCAGGGTCTTGACCACTTTTTCATGCAGCTCGTGTTTGGGGTCCAAGTCGTCCACGCAGGTCATCAGCTGATGAAGCCGATGGCGCAGAACCACTCTGCTGCCCGTTGACTGCGTTGCATCACTGGAAAGGCTGTCAGAGCGGACGCGCCCTATGGTGCCTAATAGCCGACTGATTTCTTCCATTCAGGCGCAAAGTGTTAAATGCAGCAAGGTCAAGCTGTCTTCTTGAAAGTTCCGAGTGTCGAAGTTACAAAATACGAATGCACAAAGTCTTTCCTAAGGGACCAAAAATTGTTGGCAGTGTACCACAAAAAAAGAAATCCAAAATTTGAAAGTTTTAAGTATGTCTGGATTGTGTGAAAAGAGAACCAAATGAGCAACAGTCCGAGGTTTTGGTTGCTTCTGTAGAATCAAACCTCTGAGTGGAATGAGGAAAGTCCTGGCTCAAGGATTTGGACTGGTTCATTTGTCTACCGGTCTTCTTTGTGTACTAAAACCTATGTATAATCTCATTGTAAAACGTTTCAACATTAGGCCTCTTAAAAAAATTGGGAAACCAACCTGCATGCATGCACATAAAATCTACTCCCCTTTGCAAGCCGTCGAGCGCCTGGCTGCTCTTTCCTCAGACAGGACGGCAAGACATTTGTTTTTTTTCTCTAAATCCGCATTAGGTGTGTATTGTTGAGCAACCTAATCCACCTGCCAGAATGCAGTCAGATTTGTAGCCTGGCAAGCATTGCACTGTGTTTAGTCTTGGAGCACTTTCAACCCTAAATGAGGCAGACAATTATGCTTTCAGGAAAGCCTTGGAGTTCTGGTACTGGTGGCAGGCACTGACACAAAGAGTTAGTCAGCTACTGATCCCACACCTTTAATTCAATTAAATAACAGAGATATTCCACAGTTGTAAACTTAAATGTCACATGCAAGACTAAAGAGGTGAAGAGAGAAGGAGTAAGAAATAATGTTGACATTGTAAAGCCTGTCTTTATGGCCAAACTTGGACAATGTCATCTCTGTCTAAAGAAAGCCAAACTGGCTACACAAAAACAACACAACATAGTGTCCATGGGGAGATATCTGGACCAGCTTGAAAGATCATTGTATTATACAATATATAAATTGTGTTCCAAACACAAATTGGGTGCCATTCCACACATCATCATAGCCCATCATATTAAGCCCCTAATCATAATACCACACAAGGACTGGGCTTCTTTACAGTTCTAATGACACTGATCATTGGTTTGACAAGAAAAACAGTTCCTCTGCATTACAGAGAAAAGAAATTAAGCATACAGTACATCCCAATATGCCATGGGAACATTTGGTTAAGCAGTCAGTGAGTCTGTCCTCACCATCAAACAGCACAAAGCAAGATGCTACAATGATCTACCACTGGCATTGCAGAAAAGACCATAGGAGTTAAATTAACCACCGTTCAGGAACTATTCCCTGACAGGCACTTCCAATCACTTAGTACTTAAGCAACAAGACACAGAAGCACTTTCTTCCCACATGCCATCACTTTTATGAGGAGTAGGCTCAACTATTTTATGGCTGTGACAGTACAACTGTGCAATAGCTTACTGAGTATATATCCACTTACTGTGCATCAGCAACACATGCACATACTCATAGATAAGCTCATTATACGTATCAACACTCACATCAAATCCACTCATGGTGCAGTAACTGTATGTTGTGCATGCCCTGATGGGTCTGATGAGTCTAGAGGAAAATATCTCAGGCAAAGATCCATTCAGAAATCTGACATCTTGATGCTACTGCTTGAACATATTTTTAAAAATCTGTTGAAACCTGGCATGCCACCATATTATCAAGAAACACATGGAAAACATAGTCAAGCATGAAATGGCCCCCAATGAGAGTTTATATGCTGAATAACTTTAAACACATTTGCCGTTTAGATGCAACAATGGTTGCTTGAGTCCAACCTGAAGCTCTCTTCCTCGTAGTGTCCCCTGAGGTCTGACTGCTCCTCATTCTCCGTCATCATCTCCACACCTGAAAGGCAAAGGGGAAAATCCGCTATATTACACTATGGCAGTACAACCCCAGCTGGAGCCTGAACAAAAGTAAAAACACTAAGAAATGCAATTGCAAAGCACATGTTCCATAACACTGTTAGCTAACAACTTCAGCCTCTACTTTGGGATAGGACTGGAGGTTAACTACACAGTGTAACATCTAGCATATTTCATCTCTGGCTTGAGCAGACTCGATTACTAAACCGGTAACGTTTACCTACGTCGCGCTAATTGCACATAGCTAACGTTATCATCATGCCCCGCTGTTGTGGTGTTGTCATCTGATAATGTAAACTTTAATAGACAACGCTCGCTACATTGCGCAGCTAGCTAAACCTAGCTTCTCTCATAAAACACATAACACCCGAATTAACAACCTGGGTGAGGGTGTTTCACCTGATATTCTTTGGTAGTTCTGGTTTTCGTTGTTTTTCTACTTGCAAAGAGACGTACAGTACAGCAGTAGCAGAAACAGTACGAGAGTACAGTAGCTAGAGTTGCTGTTCCCGCCCCTTAACCGGAAAACAAGTTAGTTGCCTTCAAAATAAAAGCGTAACATTTGTCACGTAAATGACAAATTAAAACGGGCAACCGTTTACTACAAATTCCTTATCGAATATATTGTTTATCAATGTATCGTCACTGCAATACATTTACCAGCTATTGACATCGATTGATCGATCGATTTGTTTAACAACCAAAAGTAACGACCGGGCCACACCGCCGACCTAAGCAGCGCGTGCGTGTCCCGGAACCTCTTGCTTTTCATTTCGGCGCCCATGTTAACAGGTTAGAGCATCCACACAGCCCGAGTGAGACGCGGGTCTCAAGCATGTGTGACGCGCGTCCGCAGCGCTGCTAGTCTATTGATTCGGCGTCTCGTCTATTTTTTTCTTAGTTCTCAGCAAAAATACACAGTGAAAATGATCTGTTGATAGTCATATTGACATCAAACCAGCAACATTAGAATATGTCAGGCACTTTTTTTTAAAACTCCCCAGTTACAATTGAGCACAAGCGTCTTAAACCTTTTCTGTCTAAATATAAATGAAATGTATCATGAAATTAAATTTAACATTATTTTATTGATGGCCATCATTAAAGTCAAACTCAATGTAGAAAGATAGGGCTGGCAGCAGCTGCGCCGCAGAAGAAACGATCTCTGGGTGGCAGCAGCAGCAGTTCAGCGAGGTAGCCGTCACGCGGTGCTCAGGTCACACAGCTACAAAATAATATTAGTGTGAGGATGAAGTACAGTTGATTACAGTACAAGAATTTTGACAGTCTGCGTGCATCTTTATGCCAATTTTTGCGTTTTTAGTCAGTTAACACTTAACAGCTTCATATTAGATTGGAACGGCACATTTTTAAGAAACCAATTCATCCACACAGACACAAACAAACAATAACAGGAAGACACCACATTTTCTATACATTGTAGGCCTACAAGTATACAAAAAGCAAGGAACAAATAAATTGTCTTTAATATACTACACAATCATATAACTCATTACATTAAAATCCATTCAACACAGGACAAGACTTGAAAAGTTATCAAGACAGAACTGCTTCATGTGTCAATCATTTTGAAGTCTGCTCAGAGTTCAGGTTCTTCTTACATATTATCATCATCATCACCACCAATAATCAAAACCTCAACCCAAAGCTGTAAGTACAAAACAGCAGCTGGTATGTTTGTATGAAGCCAAACCAACCACCTGGGTATTTTCAAAGTGAATACCTCATATGTAATAGTTTTTACATAAATCATAAGATGTATTTTTATTACAATGCCTCCAGCCACCATGTCATGATGAATCAAATTACTTGAGGAAACGTTAAGCGCAGGAGGGTGGAGGAATTTCTAGTGTGACAAGGAACAACAGCGTGTGAGGAAATCAGGAAATGAAAAGAATTTTCTCAAAAGCACTGAAGCCTATTTTAGTCAGTTATAATAAAAAATTTTTTAAAAAAAAAACATTATACAATTCTAGTAACTGGAGCTTTTGCAGATGTAGACAGAAGACTTGTGGAAAATTTGCCTTGCCCTGGTAAGTAAACAATAAATCACTGAGAACTAGAAAATACAAAATCAAGAAAAAGAACAAAACCCAAATAACTGCCATTAAAAAAGGACAGTAATCAGAAATGTTTCTTCAGAGACAACCTACACCCTTTCCTTAACGTTTAAAAATTTAAGAGGATCGAATAGGCATAAGCAAGAACACTTCATCCTCAAAACTGAACTTGTAAAATTGTCTAAAAAAAAAAAAACCCAAAAAACTAAAATCTGCTGTAGCTGTATTCAATGTAGTACACAAATACACACAATTGCTTTACAATAATGAGCTCTTATTAAGAGCAAATTTTATTAGGATGTAAGTGCGGTATTCTTGATTATGCCTATCAAGTATTTCTAGGTCCAGTGTCCCAGGAGAGGAGTCTGAGCGTGTTGAATGGAGTCAAACCCTCCTGTATGAGGGAGGGACCTGAAGAGGAAGACAGAACAAGTTTTAAAATAAATAAAAAGACTTGCTTAATCCCATTCAAATCTCACCAAAACAATAGTTTATTACTCACTGGGTTAGCCAGTCAACTGCCATCAGTTGTCATCGTCTATCATGCCTTTAATTTGATCATTCTTCCTCATCTATGACATGGAGAGATACACGTTACTGAGAAGTGGACAAAAAAAAAACCCGATTTCTTTTATTCAGCACATTAAGTTGGGGAAGACATATTCAGAAGACTACAACAATGTATTGCTGCCACCCCGACTAAACATATTTTCCCAGTTTCTCGTTATAACGGGAAACATTCTTGTTTTAACAAAATCCTTTTTACGTTATACCAAACTATTTTTCAAGTTATTATGATGATCATCTTTCTCATTATACCAGTTTTTCTATAGTCATGGTGGCAGTAATACACTGCTGTAGAGGAATGATGCAGAAGTAATGTAACAAAACAGGTTTCACTAAGGTCATCAGTGCTCCGCCATGTAACAGTGGTGCAGTGCAGACTATACTGTGCTCAGTCACCTCATCCAGCTCCTTCTTTGTGTCCTCCTCCATGTGTCGGATGTCGTCCATCGACAGATCAATCCATTTGTCGATCCAGCAGAACAGCTGTCTGTGGAAGTGGGTGAACAAACGCTTCTCCACCTGGAGGGACAGAGCAGGTGCATGAGGGCACAGTAGAGATTAGACAATAGTAACGTGGAGAAATATTAAAGTCATGTCTAGTATTGTGTGGAATTCCAACTCAAAGCAAAAAACATTTTCCTCAGCGTAGAAATTCATATATTGGCCATCAGAAGGCAATGTATACCAAAAATCATATTTTTTCCTAGAAAACAAACAAAAAAAGCAACAATTTTATACCTTTTGAATGAGGTTTTCCACATTACCCTGTAGTCCCAGCCACTTGAATTCAACAGTGGCTAGCTTATAGGCACACATGTGTGGACAGCTGGGGTTGTTAGCGAGTTCTTTCTGCAAACACATAGATGCACAAATAACATAAAAACACAAAGTCTACAGGCCTTTAAACTTAATGATTGCATTTCTTTAATGAAGTGAGCCAGAGTGAAGAGTGATAGCAGGTGTAGTACCTTCCAGTCCGGTCCCAGAGGCCCTCTACCGGTCTTCTCTGACTTAAAGATGGCTGGATCATGGTCTGGGTTGTAGTCCTAAAGAATGAATGCAACCAGTACGATACAGTGTAACCCTGACAAATATGAAGCAGCCTAAAAAGCAGGTTTATTATAATGAATGTTTAGAAGATAGATGACCTAAACATAAATAGTGTGACTCGAAGCAATTCCAAGCAGATGGTAAAACTGTTTAAAATATGACTGTGTACTGATGGGAAGAATCTGACCCAAAACCTGGGCTTGTTTCTAAAAACATGCTGAATTTTTGGCCTTACCTTTGCACTTATACAACTTTTGTCAGCAATGTCAATGTTAACTACGTCAGTTTTTTCCCACGTCTTTTTGTCCAGTCCATGTACCTGTAGCAAGGCAAAATCAAACCATCAAGGTAGGTCAGTTGCTTGGTAAAGGCAAGGAGGAACACCTATCAGACTTGATGTTTAGTACATTTCAACAAAAAAACAAAAACAAAAACAAAACAAAAAGGGGTTTGACCAGTGCAGGATAATGGGCCTCATACTAGTGATTGCTGGGGTAATGTTATCCAGTCTTGATCAAAAATCTAAGATTAAGAGTCCCAGCAAACACAGTGAGAGGATTTCATCACATTAGCTTCAACTGAACTTTGTAACGTGTTTTAGCACAGAACAAGGATTGCTTATTTTGTCCCCAATTCCTCCAGTGGGCTTTCATTAGTAAGACCAAAGGCAGACAATCTCCCATTTCCCAACTACAATTACCTTTTTGAAGTCAGACACTTAAAAGAGGAGTCAGTGACATGGGGTAGCACACCACGAGTCTGCCATTCAAAACATGAAGTGTGTTTCGATAATGGTGGGACTAGTTCCAGATTCGCTGTAGACAACATTACATGTTGGCTGCATGGTCTGCTGACATTCTAACTGAGAGTCCACAGCCACGCTCTGACTGCTAACACGTTAGCAGCTCTAATGCTAACATCAGCATGGTCACAGTGACAACGTTAACATGCTTATGTTTAGCGGGTATAATGTTCACCATCTTAGTTTAGCCTGTTAGCATGCTAACATTCGCTAACACAAAGCACAGCTGAGATTGATGAGAATTACATTATATTTGCTGGTATTTGGCCATAAACCAAAGTACTGGATAAATTCAATGTTTGACCTGATGCTGGCTGATGAAAAGTCATCAACAAAGTCATTAAAATTTATCCTCTAGGGACCTTGAATATCAGTCCAAAATTTTAATGGCAATCCATTCAATAGTTGTTGAGATATTTCAGTCTGGACCAAAGTGGACAACATAGTTTAGCGGGCGCTCAGTCTTAAAGACCCAATCCATGACCCAAATTTGTAGCCCCTTAATACACAGTCCAACATTAGATAACCACTAATCTAAGTTTTACAGTTTTATGATGTCACTTATGGTTTATTTGCCTTAGTTTTATAAGTTCTGTAAACACAGTAGTAAAACAGTACAGTCATTTTAATTACGCTCCCTTAACAAAATGCTTATTTCTCATCAGTAAGTCAAACTCTTCAGTTATACAGTATATGTAACTATACCTGTAATGTATTTGTTAACGTATATGTTGGGTAAAGTATGACCACTAGTGGTTAATACTATTGCCAGATCACATGACTTACATTTTCCTGATCCCCCAAATCAGGCTTGTGCCACGTCTCGATCTTAATCATGAACTTCTCGTTCATGTATTCATTCTGTAAGAATGGGAGAGATACATGACAGGGTCAGTCAACAATCTTATTGTTGTGCGTGTGTGCACACACAAAGTGATTGCATTACAGTTTGTAATGTCCGCATATAAACATTAGCGTCAGTATGTGAGCCCATCATGCACATTCACATGCACACAGCTACTGTGTGAAGTCAAGCTCGTCACTGCATTGCGGTGTCTCCTTTCGTCCAACATGGTTACCATCTCATCTTTCATCGTATTGAGTTGAACAATGTTTGACTGAACACTTCATTCAGTTTTAACTCTACTCCCTATACTATAGTTATAAAATAGTCCCATATTTAGAATAAAAAGTTAAAACATATGTAGGGAGTTTAACTTAATTTTAACTTATTTTTGGAAGCTCAAAATGAAAGAATACTTACTGTAAGGACTACATCAGAAGAAAAGGAGGACCATGATGGAGAGAGGATGGACCAGAAAAAGAAGGAGAGACGAAGTTTTAGATAATATACAGATTTCAAGCATCAAGCTTTTCATTTGTGAAATTCCACAACACGCACTGTAACTGTGCACTGTAAACAAACAGCTGGTGTTGGTCTTTACTGTACAATGAGACCACAAGGCACTGAATGGGATACAGAGCTGTATGTGGTGTTGAAGCCTTCATTGTCAGGCAGCATGTTGTGTGTATGTTTGGGACTCACTGGTTCGACAGTAAGGATATGCATTCCAGGCCTTCTCGTGAACCATGAGAGAACCTTTTGGAGCTAGCACACGAATAATGCCAGGCACTTTACTGCAGAGACACAAACAGGCATTGATGTAGTCACACAAGAATGCACAATCACAAAAACAACATTCTTGCAGCTGAATGTATTCACACACACAGACAGAAATATAGGACACATTAGGTACACTTCTGTAGTTTACTATAGTGTTAGCATCCTAAGTGTCAGTTTCCTGTCCGTTAAATGCTTTTCTGCTCTAAAGATATAATGTCCTATGATGTTTGCAGTTTGACAGAATGCAGCTAAAGTGTGCAAGTACAGTATGCCCCTTGTACAACATGACATGCTGGGTCTGGTTGCACAGCGTTTAAAAAGGCACAATTTCGTGCCAAAATCACTTGATTTCAGTGGACTCAACGGGATCACTGGATGTGCAAGTAGGGCAATCTGCACACATTTTTCTCTTTGAGTTCAACTTTGGTGAACTTTGATACGCGAATTTACCCCGTTGACTAATAGCATGCTGTCTTGACAGTGCTGACATTTGAGGGGAAAAACAGCCGTAGAGTACGAAATGGAAGAAGCTAATTAACTGTGTTGCACCGTCCACTTTTATTTAACCCTCCTCTGTCAGAGTATAGACTATATTAAGACAGTTATGAGACAGGAGCTGATACAAATACGCCTTTTGAATAAATGTATATTGTGCCATTAGTGAATGAGCTAACCACCTTGCTAACTGACAGTAAGTTTGTTAGTGTGGTTTTTTAAATAAAACATTTGAATGAAATGATGTACAATCCCGAGAACAAAATGCCAGGGGCGAGTAAACGGCACGCTAAAGGGAAAACAGAAAGAAGCTAGCTAGCTAGCATGTAATCAGTTAGCTCGCCAGCTATAGTAGTTTCCCCCCCCCCCATTACTGCCCCAGTTTAGATTTTTAATCGTTTGTTTTTGAAGCAATTTCCACTATTTTCCTGTCACTGTCCGTATATGTCAACTTGAACATGTTTGACCAGATTCCACAAAAGAAGGAATACACATTTATATGATTTATAAAGCCATTAGTTACAACTTATAAACCCTGTCTCAGGGGCACCTTATTAGAAGCTAATATGTAGCGTGAGGTTTGCAGTACGTAGTGTGTGAATGTAGCAGTGCTGAGCCGCCTACCTCTGCAGGTGGTAGATCTTGTGGGTGTACTGTCCCTTTTCTCCATCCTTCTCATAGGGCTCGTTGGCCAACACCTCCACACCTTCTCCTCCACCCGTCTCACTCTTACTGGCCTCTGCTACTGCATACAGCTGACCCACTTGGTACTGGAGGGACAAGAGGGGAGACCATGGTATACATTTAGACAGTAATGAAGTCAATCAATTTTCTCACCCCGAATTATGTGTTGGTGCTTGGACTTAAGAGCTAAAACTGCACATTAATTTTTGTGCTGGATTAAAGGACATTTTCAAAGAAAAGCTGATAAATGTTGAGGTTTTAGAAGGAATTACCCTTTAGTTATAAGCTTCTCTCTCTGGTTGAAGGTATGCTAATTGGTGCCAGTTTGTGTAGTAATAGACCTGTCCACAGCAGACATTTTGACTTTTCAAAGCAGGAAAAATACAGGTTGAACTAATGAAATTAGGTGAGGTTAATGACATTAAAGCTGCTTCACTAATCAATATCTTATGATACTAATTAATACACTAATTAAGATTGGATCAAATGAAATGTGTAATGTGAAAAGGGGTTGCTCCAAGTGAGGAAGCCACAGAGAATAATCACCAACTCATCAGTGTCCCTCAGCTCTGTGAAGCATTTTAGCATCTTTCAGCTCATTGTTTTGGTTTCATGGCCGACAACCTCCGCTCTCGTCAACCTCATCTTCTTCTACATTAGCTTAGCATTGGCCAAGTAGTGGCTAATGGCAAACTAGCACACTGGGCAGCTCAATCTTTAGAAAATTAGATTTAGAGGATTTCTTCCTTAACAATTTCTGTGTTGGATGTTTCACCATAGTGCTTAGGTATTCCTGAAAAGGGTATGTTAGTGTTGTTACAATACTACATAACTTTACAACTAAAATAAATACTACATAACTTTACAACTAAAATAAATACTACAATTAATAAACAAACACAAAAGGATGGAAAGACAAGTTCAAAGACCCCTGTCCATTCATGGAAATAACCGTCAGTTAACCAGTTTCCTTTAGGTATCCTAGAGACAGACTTCAGCACCAGAAAACCAGCAGAGTAAGCATTTTGTTGATTTCCCCCCCCTCTCTCTTCCTCCTCCAAGACCCATAGTCCAAACCCTTCCTGAGTCAGGCTGAAGTGTTGTGACACAGGAAAGGGTGATTCACATCACTGGTGCCGTCAGCCTGGCCAGACCCACACACACACACACACACACACAGAAAGTCTTTTTGGAGTTGTGTACTGTATGTGAAGTAGCCGAGGATCACTTCCTGCATTTACCAAAATTTAGAGTGGCTGGACATCAGTGCTGTAGTGTGTTCAAATTCCAAAAGAAAGTGTGGAAAAGGTATTTTCACATACTACCAGTGACAGAGTCAGTGACACAAACATGCAAGTTGTTTTACATTTTGATCCATTGAGGCTTCTGGTAGAGAAGTAGGAAGTATCATTCTCTCTTCTATATGATTATTAAATGTTAATAAATTTGGGTGACAGTTGGTGAGATCAGCGATGATACATCGTAGTTTAGTTGGACAAAAATCTCGTAGTTGAATCAAGTCAAGCCCTCTTTTACCCGGAGACAGAGCGCTGCTACATGCTGGTAACCAGTTTTTGTAGCGGAGGATGCTCAGCCTTGCCAGTGTGAGTAGGAACTTAGGAATGTGACTTGTCGTGTATCACCAGTGTGTCTTCTCTTTGACAAGGACAGTAATGCAGGCCTTTGTGAGCAGCTGAAGGGCAGGAACAACTTGGCTGCAAACAAACAGGCTGAACCTGAGGTGGTCATCGATACCATGTTGAGACAAAGTGCTCCGTCCATCAAGTTTGTCAGAGAAAAAGTGAACCTTCTGGTTCACATCATGCAATTTACTGGCAAAAACAAGGTGTGGACTGTGAATGAAGGTATTATTGCTTTATAATAAGAATAACCATCGCTGGGTTAAAATCACATGCTGCATTTTAGTCCCGTGTGAATAACCATCAGAATGACTTGACTGCTCCAAACAGCAACAACATCTGCCAAGTGTTGCTGTAACTTGTTTGAAGCTATTCTATTAAATGTGTAATGCCATTACATCTTCTAAAAATAAATACAAAAGTAAATTGAAGAGCTGTATTCTGTTACATTACTGTAATGTACAATTACAGACGCTAACCAGATTTCTTTTTAACACTTATGTGAATATATTTTAATTCATTAATAAAATATTAACGCTGCAACTAAGAACTATTTCAATTATCTATTAATGTGACCAATTATTTTCTTTATTAAAGAGTATCCACCAATTTTACACATCAAGCTCAGTTTACTTGTCATGAGGAGCACTACTCAGCCAGTCAAAACAGTTGTATAGTGTCTTCTAGAGAAGCTTTATTAAGTCTGAAAAATCTCATATTGGGCTTTGAAAAAAAAACAAAAATAAATGTTTATCAGAAAGCCTGTGTTACAAACGCAGACCAACAACAGCTATTTGAAACTGACTAAAAGTAGTAGAAATGCAATATTCAGTATATCCATAGCTTACATTACAACTTTTAATTTTGATAACCTGTGCCCAGTTGGGTACAGGTTAATACAATACATGGTAACCAAACCTACCTGGTTTCTGTGAATGCAGCATCTAATATGACAGGACAGACTACAGAGCCCATCCCTATTTCATTCAGATTTGATCCAGCTCGAGCTGTAATAACTGTGCCACTTAGTTGCTCAACTAACACAGGAATCCAGCTAACGCTTCACACTGAAAGGGATCAGAGGCCGGTCATACAGCAAACCATGATTACGTGGCTTAGTGAAATACTGGATTCTGCTTTGTGTTAAGCAATGGAAAAACAAAGAGTACCGTGTTGTGTGGAACATTTGGACTGAAACATAGAATGAGCCAAAAGCATTTAGGTAATAAAAAGGAAGGGGTTCACATACAAGTGCAATGAGGAAGGTTAATAAAACCCTGATGGTTCTTCCATAAAGCACAAATCTAATGAAGGGGAAAGGTCAAGAGGCTGAACCTGCTCTCTTGATAACATGGTAGCAGCCAATAGTATGGTAGATTAAACACTAGCTAAATACTGGACCTGATAGCTAAGTGTTTCAACTGCAAGGGCATCTACTGTACAGGCAGCCTAAAGAGACAGTCCTGAGAGTAGCTAACTCCAACAACAACACATGTCTGGGCATATAGTGCTGCCACTTAGTGTAGTATGCGTAAAATCTGCTCTGTTATGCCTTTAATCATCTCTGAAGGCAGTAAGATCAGATGCATGGTGATAAATGAAATATGTTGATCACCAGCCTGGAGAATTTTAAAACAGCATTCCAGCGAAAAAAAAACCTGAAAATGTAATGTAACTGCGTTTAGAATAAATTATCTGTGCAGAGGTCTGAGTCAATGAGAACCAAACAGCTAACAGATAAGGGGACTGCAAATGAAGATTAGCTATTTAGCTAAACCGGAATATTTACATTACACTGATGTCAATTACTGTGTAATGTTCATGATCAAATAGAAGTACAAACAAACGAGTCCTTACCTCCTCCACTGAAATGGGCAGGACAATTCGGCTACGAGAGAAAAAAACATAAAGACATTGATTAGGGCACAGATATCCCAGTCAGTGATACAACATACAATAAACAATGACAATTGTACCGTTGACCTACAATAAGTGGATGAGGATATATTATCAGAGATCAACACATTGACATTTTGTCTTTAGGTTTAACTAGATTACATCATCTCAGCACATCAATAGTGACTCACATGTCCAAAAAGTCAAAATGATCTTGCATGTGAATTAATTACAAAACTGCTTCTAGACATGGAATTTAAAAGGAATATTTGGACATTTTGGGAAAGTTGGATGAGAAGATTGATACCGCTCTTGTGTGTACGGTAAATATGTAGCCTTGAGCGAGCAGTCGGTTAGCTTAGCTTAGCATAAAGAGCGGAAAAAGGGGGAAACTGCTAGATTGGCTGTTCAAAGAGAACAAAATCCACCTACCAGCATCTCAAAAGCTCAATAATTAACACACGTTGCATCTCGTTTGTTTGACCTTGACAAAAATCTAAGTATGAAAAGGACAATTCAATGCATTATGAGGTTTATGTGCCCGACTGTTTCTTGGCGAGTTACCTTTGGACAGAGCCAGGCTAGCTGTTTCCCCCAAAATCTGTGTCCAATTGCTGGCCTATAAAAGGTGACTGTCACAGACAATTTAGACATGACAGTTTAGAAACTGCTAATGTCTGTCACTCAGCACCTGGAGACACAGCCATAAAAATCACCAAAGATAACAATAACATGTTCCTGCTGCCCAAGGCTCCACCCTTTTCACACCCCAGTTACATATATTGATCACTGTGAAGCAGCAAGATAGTTCTCTGATCATAGGAAGCTAGAGAAGAGGAAGAGGAAATTATAAAACTGCAATCACGACTGCCAATGTGAGAGAACAAATAAGCCTGGAACTTTTGGTGAAAACCCTGCATGCGAGTGTCTGTGTGTGTTCTTTGTGTATCCTTCTCTAGTGTGCCTTGATACAATAGCCAATTAATCGCCACCTGTTGCCAGTCTAGCAGGGCCTGAATATTTCATTAGAACAGATCAGAATGAAAGAGGAGCCTTCCCCGCATGAACCTGATGGCGGGTGTGATGAAAAAGATATACGTCTGCCTGCCTGAGCTCATACACTAACAAGTTGTGGCCATGATGGGTCCATTTATCTTATTTTACAAGCAGTATTTGAGGCACGGGCTGATCCTCTTAAGCATAATAGTTTAACATGGCTAACCTTTTAATGTACTTTGCACCATGGCCAGATGACAGACAGCTACTGGATGTTGTTCCAGTAATGATGTGCATATGACATGACAGTCATAAAACAAGAGTTGCAAGAATGTAGAAATAAAACAGGGTAATGTATTCATTTGTTCCCTTCAATCAAGCGTTTTGAGGCAAATTTGTGATATTTGGCTATGGAAATAAAACTGACTTGACTTCATAAGCCCCGATATTTTCCAAGCTCAAAAACCCCAAACTCTGTCCAAACATTTGCCACTTTGAGATGGCTTTCCTTACAAATGCACGCACATGCCTTATGAAATGTGAATTAATATATTTTCTGAACACTTGAGAGGAATCCTCCACTTCGGCATTCATCAATACCTCAAAGAATAAATTAAGCCAATGAAAATTAAACTAGTAGTAGTAGTAGTAGTTTCGCCGCACTCATAGTCTCCATCTTCCTACTAAAGTGTAATGTCTGTAAGTTAGTTAACCTAGGTCGGAAGCGAGCAGTGTAAACTACACGTTTAGTGGAGTTACGCTGCTGATTAAAAATATAGCTCAACCTATCAGCCGAAATGACTCTCATTCTCATAGTTATCCATCTAGCATACATGTATGTCATGTAATTTTGCTAACAACCAAATAAACTTTAAATTGCCAGAACTTTATATGGAGTTATGAGAGTTGAACCAAGCTAAGGTGCTGAAACACTGGGAGGCTACCACAAATGCCAAACAGTACACTGTAGCTCAGCGAGAATTAGATAGACCTACATTTTGAGGAACATTAGCCTTAACCCGGGTTACTTTCCGATGTAATAGTTAAGAATCTGAGAAAAGTTAATAAGTTTTATCGACAAGCAGAGGGACTGTGACAGTGCCCGTCTCCCTCTTCTATCTGATAAAAAACAACGCCGTTTCAGAAGTAAAGATACTCACTATTCTTTAATCAGCATGTTGACTGTGCCCCCGTCCAAACACCAGCATATGAGGGAGTGGGAATCCCTGAAAATCCTTTTTAAAGCTGGCAGAAGCCGTTCATTCACCGCTGGACGCGTTGTACTCCGGGGTTTCTTCCTGGAAGATGCCGTGTGTGCGAAGGGGCGCGGCATCGAAAGAGGAGGAGACACCCACCTTTAGTTTCAGGTAACTTGATGTAACGTTCAAGTGCAACTGGTAGTAAAGCAGAAATAATCACATGCCTTTTTATTTGCAGTCGATTTAACCATATACTTTCGGGCTCACATGACACAAAGATCCTTATAGAGCATAACAGATGTTATTGTATGTGGCACCAAAGTGAGAGATTACAAGATTGCCCACACTTTTATTCACCACTGAATTATCAGTTACAGCTCAGTGTGCATCAGTTGGTACACAAGGACAGCGTACATCTGCTTGTCTTCTCAGAGGGTGGAGTAGCCCACAGTGTATGTGTGTGTGTGTGTGTGTGTGTGTGTGTGTGTGTGTATGTGTGTGAACACCCCAGTGTGGTCAAACCAGTACAGGGAGAAACCGTCAACTCTGGTTCAACCTGTTTAGGAGACGACTCAGACAGCCCACTTGGGGTGTTCCTCTGTGATTTAACAGTGCTGAGGAAACTCTGTGTGCTTGCTGTTACCCAACAGGTTTGCCTACAGAGTCGTCTCATGTAGCCTATCACTTATGTATCAAGCAGATTCTTCTCTTCTATTCTGTTTGACCCCACATACCATGAGTATCAGTATTACAGTGAGAGTCTGACCCCTGCTGCTCTGAAAAAGTATTGTCCTCCCCGAGTCTACAAGATCACAGAGGTGTGATCATTTCCACCATTTGATAAAAGAGACACATCTATACAAATGATTGTGTTTATTTTGCTTCATATATTGATCTTTTTTGGTCTTTTTTTCTTTCAACTGAAACAACATGACTTGAACTGCCGATGGCAATGGCTATAATGTGGTACAAGACAAAAGAAAACCAAATATACAATATAAGACCATGAAAATACATATTCTCGTAAACATCAGAGAAACAAGAGCTTAATAAAAGACAGCAAAACTAAACTGGGTCATGGTAGGTAGAAAAAATACAAAAGGGAGGTACGTGCCAGGGGAGGTTAACAATTAGCATCTGTGTTCCAGCTGAAATCTTCATTTCCTATCATCAGACACAGCCATAAAAACACCCACAAGCACAAGCTGACGCTGGGATTCATCTTTCATCTAGGAAAACCCTATCCAAGGAGATTGGGGTTAGACCAGGAAGGTGACAGGGTGAGTAGTTTAAGGTATGGCAGTGAAGGAAAGTGCTGATTAGTTTCCCATTTTGAGGGAATGAAGATTTCACCTGGTAAGTCATCACTCACACACCCAGGCCCAGTTGTCACATGGTGTTACATGTGACATCAATACACAGACGTTTGTGGCTGTAAATGAGCTCATTTCACGTTAAGCCACAGAGTGAGTTCAGTATGGGTTACCAGGCAAATGAAAAATCAATGTCCATCATCACTCACATTCATAGTGCTGGTATAAAGTACTGCATCAGAGTATATCTGTACCTGCCTGTCGTCTCTGGTCTTAACAGGATTATTAGTTACGGCACACACCAGCACGCTAACAGATACACCCTATGGAGTTCAATTAGTGCCCTAATTATTTACATGTGTTTCAGAAGAATGGCAAATGTGAATAAGGTTTTTTGAAGTGAAAACAAAAATTGCACACTTTTAATGATTTGTGCACTGCAAATAAATTTATATTTGTACATTTCTATGTACAAATTCACATTGTTGTATCTCAATAAGTATGTTTAGAAACAACACAGACTTGTGCCTGTGGAACGTAGCAGTGTGCATTTGAGTATACAAGAATTTTCCCTGCACTTTTCAAGGAATAATGGTGCAAAGACAATCAGTGTTCCTGTGTGGGTTTGTATCTACAACGTACAAATAAAGATTGATAAATGAAAACAATTCAGATTCGTTCTCCAGCTCATGCCCGAGGCAGAAAGACATGGCTAGAGAGAGGGGCGTCTGGGCTAGCTTACTGAGCACTGCTGCCACCGCAACCCAGACCCATATAAGTGGTGGAAAATGGATGGATGGACTGAGATCTATTCTTGTTACAAATGTTTTGCACTTTAGAGATACAACAATATAAAAGTTTGGATAAAGAAAAAAAAACTAAGAATAAAGACATGCAAAAGAATGTAATGATTTCCTGCACACTATCTGTGTGGGTTAACTGAGAATCCAAAGTTTTGGTCATAGACTTTGGTCAGGACTTTGATGTCTGACAAAGATTTATGACCAAAAAGTGGCTTTTTTAAATTTTTATAAATGGAGTGCTGGCATTGTGTGGGGATTCATTACTTTCTTCTGCATGATTTCATTTTCCTACATAGCTATAGCATAGTGTATTAGACAACATTCAATGTGACATGCATAGAAATGCACAAATGTCATTTTAGTTTTCTATCCAAAACTTTAATTATAAATGTACATTTGTTTTCCACTTTACATACGTTTCTTCACATTTGTCATCTAACTAAACACGGTTAAATAATTACTGCACCAATTGTACTCCATACATTTTTCTTTACAGATAACAAACTCATGCAGTTTAGTAAGGATGAATATGTGTACAGTAACAGTTCTGATTGGTGTGATCACGCTGATGAAAGTTCCTGAACTGAGAGACAAGACTCCGCCACACTGTCCGTGCATGTAAAGGCGATGTAATGAACATGTGAAGCAATAGTTTTTTTTTCTGTGAATATAAAAAAATAACAGCATCTTTCCGTTCCCATATTCTGAATTAAAAATCTACATCTGAAGCTCTGAGTATACATTCTCTGCATCATGCACCACTAGTAAGCAGCCATGCACGATACAGGCCGTTCAGAAATACATGACTGAGGTCCATTTCTAGAGGTCTAAAGTGCATCATGTGCCATTCATTTCTCACTTAGTTATTCATTGGGGGCATCTGATAGCAGCAGGGGCTTGTCTCTCAGCTCTGACACCTTTCATGACTAAACATTTCAAGACGTGTTTGCAGACGGCTGGGTGGATGAAAGCGATAGGTGGAGGGTGAGAGGGACTGGGTGCGCCACATCCTGCCTGGACCCACTCCTCCCATCATCTGTACACATAGAGAGGCACTCTGAGGGTCAT
Organism: Maccullochella peelii; assembly: GCA_002120245.1. Taxonomy (NCBI): domain Eukaryota; kingdom Metazoa; phylum Chordata; class Actinopteri; order Centrarchiformes; family Percichthyidae; genus Maccullochella; species Maccullochella peelii. The sequence continues at coordinate 70,900 of LKNJ01001217.1, read as the reverse complement.
GGCTGTCTTTGGAAGTGCCTCTGTGAGTTACTATCAGCTAGGAAATATCTGAGGAGCTTCATTCTATGGCTTTTGAAGACAGCAGGCTGAATCAAACAGCAATTATTATCTCGCTGTATCATTCTCTACACACTCCGTGCTTCTGTTCTGGATTTTTCTTTCAAAGGCAAAGACTCTTTACTGTCTGTGTTGAGTCTCATCATGCTCCGCTTTTCTCAGAAGCTGCAGGAGTGCGTCTTTATCAGCCTGCTACCTTCAAGCAAATCTCCCTTTATGTCTGTAAGAGGTGAATTCAAGTCTCCCAGAGCTGCTGCTGTGGTTTGCATGTTGTGTTATGGTGCAGAATTACCTCAAAACAGATAAGAAACAAAGAGCAAAGTAGTCATTTGAAATGGTAACTTCTTCTTTGGACTCCACTGCATCGACGAATGAGAAGCAGCTCTTAATTATATTAGTAATTAGATGGCAATTTGTTGCCTTTGTGGTAAAATGACCTTGAGCAAAAAACACATTCCTGTGATTCAACTAGCACCTTTTTTGATTTAGAAATACAGTCCATAAAATGTACACGTTTGCCTGTCTGTGTGTGATTGTGTGTCAACATGTTACCCAGCACCTAACAGAAGCACTTATTGCTACAACGAATTGACACTCCAAACTCGTGTGTGTAGTGAGTAGAATAACGCAGGGCTCCACCTCTGCGTCACTCCGACCTTTAAAAAACCCCAAAAAACACACCATATCTAATATCTTTGTCCCGTCTACCTATGCTAAACACATTCCCTCCTCCACATGGTCATGTATAGGGAACAAAGATTTAACACATCTGTGATAATATTGCAAGTAAATACATTTGAAAAAAAACAACCAATGTTACATATTTCAAAACACACAAAAGGAATTCATGAGGAAAACAAAAAAACGGATTGACATGGCAAGTTGAGTGTGTCTCCCTGCACTAGTGACCGAGTGAAACAGTAACAAAGGAACAGCACTGTCTCTGGCAGCATCATGCAGCGTAGTCCAGTTTCTGATTGGATTCTTTGACACACACACGCAGAGATGCTCCATTGTTGTCTTGCCTAACTTATCAGTGCATCATGTGCTGATTTGAAAGCCATACCAATAACACTGCTACATACTACATAATACTGCTGTCTGTTGACTGTTATTCAGTTAATGCCCTCAAACACAAGAGGAAGCAGAGATGCGTGCGTGCGTGTGCAGCCTCGTTAAAAACTGGCTTGTGCTGTCTGAGAGAGATGACAGTTTACTGGGTGGACGGCACCTCAGCCAAACCTGGACCAATCAGAAAGCAAAGGTCGTCGTGATTACTGCTGTACATGTTCACAACACCGCAGTCCGTTTTTGGTGAGGTGCCTCGTAAAGCACAATACTTGTCACTGGGATTTTTTTTTTACATTTGCCTCCTCCAAAATCTCCTCACTGTGGCTATCCATTGGCTGGCATCTTCTTCTCTAAATCAGTTAGTGACGGATATAACAGCGACAAATAAAAAATGACAAGAGTGAAGAAAAGATGTGTAGAGGAGTCACTTGGGGAGATATAAAAAGTCTGCCACTGCTTCTTTCTCCCATCAGTCTATTTTCTCCTCAGTTCAGAGATGCAGTCGAGGGAGTGGGAGCTCTTCATGGGCCTTGAAGAGGAGTGTGTGTGAGTGTGAGAGTGTGTCAAGTCACAGTGTATAGTATCAGAGAGGATGAAACTGGGTGTCACAGTGGCGTGCAGTCATATTTGACCATATATGATTGGCAGTAAAATGGTGTGAGTGTGTTTATGGGGAATGTAAGGGATGCGTGAGTCGCCTGAATGCAGATGAACTGCGAGAGGTGCTGCGGCATGAGGGAGGACCAGGTGATGGAATTTATCACATGTGTCACACAACCACTCTCCCCTCCCCTCTCTTCTTCTCTCTGTCCTTCTCGTTTTAGTGTAGCTCGTCCTCTCCAGTTGAAAAAAAACAAAAACTTTTTCTTCTCCGTTCTTCCTCCTGCTCTAGACAAAGGCCTCAGACTTGCTGTCATTGCTGATCTTGACGTAGATCTTGGGATCCTCGTCACGCTCGTCTCTGAGGCGCTGGAGGTGGCGGCTGTGCCACAGCAGGTAACAGGGCAGGCAGAATCCCAGCATGCTCAGCACCAACAGGCCCACGTTCACCTGAAGATAACATTAAAGGTCAGACCAACATAATGACGTGGGCCTTTGACTCAAAACCACAGTTCAAATGTTCAAAGTAAATGTCTAGTAAATATTTCCCACAGTATTTGCTCCTTTACTCATGTATGCTAATGTCCACATGTCTGTGTCTTCTTACCCACAGAGGGTCTCCCTCCAGGGGTCCCACCATGGCCATGAAGAGAGGCTGTTGGAGCAGGGCGAACAGAGCGCTGATAAGAGACTGCATGCCTGTCAGGCTGCCAAACTGAGAGGACGGGTACCTGCATGGGACAAACAACATGTCTCAGATGGTAAAAAAAACAGGTTTCATAGCTAACCTGAGGTGGTACTACCGGGTTTTGAACATTAACTCTGGGGTGAAAAGGTTAAATTCGAACTGAAGCCAATCAAATAAAAACTACATACACACACACACACACACACACACACACACACACACAGGTGATCATACATTATAAGACACTCCTATTCACATACTTTTTTGCAGGCCGTTTTGCATGGTTTGGACCACGGCCCGAAAGGTCCTTTCCTGTTTTTTTAATTGACTTACTTACAAGGAACACGCTTGTTAGTTACCATTTCTTTACATTTGCCAGTGTTAACTATCCAGCTAATTTTCAATTGCAGTCATTTTCCAAAACTTTCCAAGACTTGTTACATGACAATGCCCTAGATTATATCTCTAAATGAATGTGCCCTTATCACACATGGCTGTTCCCATGCCATGTAAGATTACTATCCTCTTTAAAATCATTCCTGAAAACGTATTTTTATCGAAAGGCTTTCTTATAACCTTATTTAGTTGTGGTAGGTGTTTGCATGTGTGTATTTATGTGTGTATGCAGGTTGGCATATGTCTGTAATACACATGTAACATGTATGTTTGTATGTATGAATTTATCAGAATTTTTATGGATTACTTTTTTCATGTTGTAAATGTGCATGACTTTGTATGTGTATTTTCTCTCTTTGTTTTGTCATCGTAGTCAAGGTAAATACATTTTATTCATATAGCCCAATATCACAAATCACATATTTGCCTGGAGGGGTTTTACAATCTGTACAGCAGACAACATCAGTGTTGGACCTCACTAATGCTGAATGGGAGCAAATCCCTGCAGCAGGTTCTATAATCCTGTAGAGAGCCTACTCAGAAGGATGGATGCTGTTATAGCAGCAGATTAACGCAGCATATGGGTGTAATGTTTGTGTGTCCACAAAATTATAATATGTGTATAATTTTACTATACAGTATCATTGTGTATTGTCATGCCATTGTCTTTTGAACCTGTCAGACACTTACACAGCAGCATAGAGGCCTCCGACTGCAGAGTGGATGAAGCCTCGGACAATAGTGTGCAGGATGAAGGACAGAATCTGAAGAGGAGGAGAAAAGTGGGGAGAAAAGATACATTTTCCATTAAGCACAAGGTCAGATCACACAGCTGTCCTGTCCTCACCGATAAATTGCCTTCATCTTTGATCAATGAGATTCAGAAGAGGGAAATTACACGCAATGACTCTTTTTTTCCAGCAGGTGTCACTACAGTACTTAGAAATATCCAGAGCTGCATTGCCATGTGAGTCTCTCCTGTTTGAACATCATGTACATCTCTCAGTGTCTCTTTCTCGCTCTGCAGTGCTAACTCTTCTCTGTGGGGAGACTTGGGGCTTCAGCAGCACATGCTGGGAAATGTGCATCCCCAAAAAGCTTCAAAAAAATAAAATAGTTCTCTATCCTGTCTGTGTGTGTGTGTGTGTGTGTGTGTGTGTGTGTGTGTGTGTGTGTGTGTGTGTGTGTGTGTGTGTGTGTGTGTTTTTGTACCTGAAGTGGCAGGTTAGAGATGATGCAGGTGAATCCAAAGCCAACCAGGAGTAGGTTGGTGAAGATGAAGGCTCTGGTGGCGTTGATGATCTTCTGAATCTGTTTGTCGGGGCGACGTGGCTGACCAGGCTCCCTAATGTAACAGAAGAGAACAAAACAGAGCTTGTGCTTTTTTTCCTTCTTCTTCTGTTCTGTCTAAATGTGCGGGTTTATGTATGCATCCTCACCTCTTGGCACTCTTGTCATTCTCATCCTCGCAGTCTTTGAGTCTCCAGTCCATGACGTAGCCAATCACAGGAGAGGTGATCAGGCACAAAAGCTGGAGCACACCAAAGATGGATGTATAGACGCTCACTGAGAGACAGACGACAGTACAGACACAGAGTTATTATTATGTATGCTCCGTTTTGAGGTTTTGAACATGAAATGAACGGTATGAAGAGTTTAGAGGGTGAGGCACATAGAAACAAGAAAACACAAAGTAGACAGACAGCTGAGGAGAATGGCTCAAGAGTGTAGGTGGTTAGATCTTTGTAAGTTAAGCCTGAGGTCTCTTACCCACTTGCATCTTCTCCACTGCAACAGCAGCATGAAGACAGCAAAGAGTGGGACAGGAAAAGAGAAAGAGCAAGAGAGACAAACGAAAAAGGAAAGACGGAGCTGAGTTAACAACAAGCAACAGGACAGTTTAGCAGAGCAGAAAGCAGCTGAGAGAGGACTGTTAGGTGTCAGACAGCAGAAAGAAAAGATACAAACAGTCTAGAGGAGAAGTGAACATCCACTGCAACGGGGTGCATCTGTCTGGGGTCAGATGTTAAAGATAAAAAGCAACCGTTCACAGAACACCATCTGTGTTTTCATATCCAGTTAAATCCACTATGTGTTAGTAACACCACACACCTGTGCTGAGGTCTCCCTCTGTCAGGGACTCCAGGATGGTGTTCATGGCTCCCATGTAGAAGATGAGGCGCAGCTGGGTCACACACATGGTGATGAGGCTCAGCAAGAAGATGGGACTGAAGATACTCTTCATGAAGGATTGAGCTGCAATGAAAGGAGAGAGGTCAGAGTTAGATCAAATCACTTTGCTAATACATAGCCAGCCCCATTTGTGACCTCAGCACTCCAAGCATTACTCAGTTTGCTAAAAGCTAACGTCAGTGTGCTCACAATGACAATGCTACCATGCTGATGTTTAGCGGGTATAATATTTACCATGTTCACCATCTTAATATAGCATTCTAGCGTTTGCTAATTAGCACTAAACTCACCTGAGGCTGATGCGTGTGTCATTAATTTTGTAGGTATTTGGTCATAAACCAAAGTACTGGACAAATGAAAATTTTGACCTGATGGTGGATGAAAAGTCAGAGGGTCATCAAACTTATTACAGTTCATCCTGAGGTGGACATGAATGTTCTAATTTTATGGCACCTCATTCAATAGTTGTTGACATTTCTTGCAAAAAGATGGATGTCAACCTCATGGTGGTGCTAGAGGAAAAGTCAGGGGATCACCAAAGTCTGTACAGTCTGGACCAAAGTGATGGATCGACTGACAGACTGACATAACCATCCATAAAGCCACGCCGTTAGCACACAGCTAAAAACAAAAACATAATTGTTCACCAGTACAAAATGTCAAGGTAGAACTGTACTCCCAGTTTTGTCTGCAGATCATTTCTGGCAGTCACAACATCCCAACACCCAATCTACAGGATCTCTTTTAAGCCTCCAGAATTTGCAGGTAAAGCAGCAGCACTGAATGTACTGTATAGACGGCTACAAGCCCAAACCTGCCTGTGCCTACGCAAGATTTTCTGCCTCTTTTCACTTTCTAATCTCTTTTCATATGATGGAAAACTACACCAATATGTTTCCTACCAAGCCAGGGTAAGTCTACTGCTAAGGTATCTAAATATTCCCACCAGCCCTTGGGTGCCACAGTAACATTATCCTGCATGAGAAGCTGAGTGGTTGGGGGATTCAAGGAAAGGTGGATTCTAGGAAAAGTTGATCATTAATCAAAGTCGTGAATATAAATGGAAATTGGACACAACTGCCCATATGGTGAAGCACTGGACAAACCAATTAATTGTTGGTGCACAGATGGAGCAGATGGGTTTATTACCCAGAGCTACAGGTATATATCCAAGGCTTAATTAAGGGAACTGTTTGGGAACAGGTCATGCTTGCAAGGCATTATAAGGTTTTATTAGCACTTTTACACACATGTTGCTTGATAATAATCAGAATCAGATCATGATATAAGAAACAAAATGTGCATTTTTTACATAAAATCTAAGCAACCAATTAGAAAAAAACCCCCCTTCTCTTCCCATCTTCAGCGCTGGCTCAAAGTGTAGTTTACATACCAAACTAGTACACTGTGGCCTCGCTGAGCATTTCAGTACAGCTACATAGTACGTGTTTGTTACTGATGAGTGAATAAAAAAACCAATATGTGTTCAAATTCAAATCAGGCCTTTCAGGTCTCAGGAGACAGGAGGAAAAGAAACTATGCCTAATAAGTAAATATTCTGCAGCCTTCACAGCTGCCATTGAATTAGAGAGGAATGAGAGGGGAAACAGGTTTGAGTGTGAGCATGTAATATGGGCCTCTTTAAAGCTCCTGACAGACGGAACATGTCCAGCTGTTATGAAACCAACCATGGGTATCCTGACTGCACTCTAAACACACACACACACACACACACACACACACAGCAGCTGATGCTTGGCCTTCAACCCACAACAATGCTTCTCTAGGGCTCCCTGCCAGCGCGCCACACACCTGCTGAGCAGCTTTTCTTGGTACCAAAGAGACCGAGAGGGGAGCAAGCAGACCCCCCCACTAGGAGTCCATGACCCCAGTGTAGAAGAGTCATAAGGGCCTGAGGAGGCCTGGAGGTGTAGGGGTAACAGAGGTTAGCTTAGCGTGTATGTAGGGCAGAGGTAAAGGGGCATTTAAGGGGTACCATGTTGTTGCCTAATTGTTGTGTACAGATGTAGGTCAAGCCCTGAAGTTTCATGATTTCCGGAGCTGAGAGGTGCTGCTGCTGACTTTCCAACCATACAGAAGATTTACATGCAACAGTACTCTGATTAGTGAAAGTTATCAGTTTTAGCGAGGCTGTAGCTACTGTAGGACACCGAGAATTTTACTGTCCCGAGGGTTTTTAAGGCTGCTCCTGTTCTTCCTCAGATTCAAAATCTTTGAATGTGACTATTTATATGAAAAACAATTAAGTTAAAGCTGCATTAATTGTTTTTTTTTGGACAAGCTAAAAACACAACATATTATCACCTTTTATATTGTTACGGCAAACAGGTTAGCAAACATGTTAGCCTATGTTAGTATCTGTATCTTATCAATTATATAGTGTATAGTCCATTAGAGTTTGTGAGAATGGCTTGAGCTGGATCTTGATTCAATATTAGCATGTTTATCAACTTTCAGCAGTGATGATAATAATAATGGGTAATTCTGAGCAAGGTGTAATTAAATACTAACAAAATAGGATATTGAAGGGGTGTTTTTTCATAAATATGAAGACTTATGTATTGAATAAAAGTGGAACACAGGTCGTAGCTTTTAACTTCAATTAAATTCTTTTACTGTATGTATATAGGATTATAAGTTATTGAAAAATACCCTTATTGATAATATTGAAGTATGTCAACCGTATTGCCAAGCTCTAATCGTGACACTAAAAATCTTACAAGCATGTATGTAAGAGAAAATAAATACCTTCATGACTTAGTTCTCAATGGAGAACTTTATAAAGTGCTCATATCTCTAGACCTCCCCAGGACTGTGGGGTGGACTGTCTGGAAAGCCTTTGTCCATCATGGAGCTTTCTGACAAATCTGGCACACAGAGCAGGTCTATTGCTCATTCACAGTGCTGACTGAACCAGCAGACTGGCTCGTAAGATGCTTGGATGAATATTCATAAGTTGGCAAAGGAGACACAACAAATAGTGGGACTGCTTTTGCTCAAGACTGGATCATTTGAGCACAAGGACCACTTATGTTGACATATCTGGGATTTTGAAAAGCTCTGTTTCACCATTTGGATTTCCTCTCTCTCACAGACAGACAGCAGTGACGAACACACACCACCAGAAATCTTCCATGCGACACGTATTTGATTATACTTCAACTTTAAGAATTGGTTTACACTTTAACTCTCACCACCACCTACAGATTCCTAACATTACAGAACGTCTAAGTTAGAGCTTCTGTTTCAGACTTACTCTCCTCCTTGGCCTTGCTCTTCACCTCCAGGTCGACGGTGGACAGGCACAGCTTGTTTGCCTCCTGCGTGGCCAGGTCTTTGGGTGGCTGTTGCTGCTGCTTTATGGAGTTGCCGACACTGAGACGGCGCCCCACGGTGGTCACCTGCCGATAAAACTGCTTCCCTGTGATTTTGTGGTCAAAGCCCAGCCAGCTGAACTTGATCTTCACCCTGAAGGAACAGTGGAAAGAGGGGGGAAGGTGAAAGGTGATTGCAAGCACAAAATACAGAACAAGGGAAACTGTCAAATGAAAGGAGGAAGAGGGGAAGGAGGAGGAAAACAAGAAAGAAGGAAAAAAAGCAGAGAAAGAGAGAAAAATGGAAAATATGGTAGGAAACAAAGGATCCAGGTGATTGAGAGCAAAGCCGGCTGATCATCTGGTTTTATGGTCTTTCCTGTCTTTAGGGCTCAGCTGGTCTCTGCTGCATTACACAGGGATTTACTGTGCATGAGTATGTGAGCATGCATGTCTGTGCAATCTTGTACATGTGTGTATGCGGTGATGCAGTGATCTCTGGAGAATGCAGGCTGTCTGGGCTCAGTCGGAATCCATTTACAGCAGGTTTAACCTGAGGTTAGCCAATAGCTGCTTTACAATGATAGTTGGAGGCTACAGAAATGTTTATATTCCTTTGTGTGTGTGTGTGTGTGTGTGTGTGTGTGTGTGTGTGTGTGTGTGTGTGTGTGTGTGTGTGTGTGTGCGAGGTGAGTGAGTGCATCTATTTGTCTTACGTGAAGTCCATGTCCTCTGGGCCAGGAAAGGGCTCCAGTGGCCAGTTGACGAAGCAGTTGAGGAAGACAAGGCAGGCGCAGGCGGCCCAAACCGTCAGGATGATGATGAAGGTGGCACCCAGATCATAGATCACCTACAGGCAAGCAGACAGCACCCAAACAGACACATAATGGAGAATCAATATCCCATTCTGTGGTAGCAGTGTTATTCTTTCTGAGTGAATGTTTTCCCTTTTAGGAGGAATCCTTATGAATGAATAGGGTGATGTAATTGACAGCACAAATCCAATGTTACCTTGATGCCGGGGAAAGTGACAGCAGAGGAGGCGTAGGATCCAATCATCAGGGCAATGAAGGTCGACCTCAGGTCTCCAAACATGTTGGGGAGCTATGGAGAGAGCAGAAAGAACAGATTAGGTTACCAACTTAAACATGATACACAGCAAGTTCATATAAAACACACAAACATGTCTAAAGATTCATTCAAAACACAGGACAATCTCGATCTTGACCTTGTTATAACATCTGAATATGATTTACATCACTTTGAAACACTATTAGCCTGGGCGTACAGGAGAAATATCAATTATACACTTGCTAACACAACATGCAGAAGCACAATGTGGTCCTGAATTTCAGTGTGGAATTAGAGAAAAAAGCTGTCTGAAGTGCATGACATCAGTGCTTTAGCAGTGGAACAAGGGAGTTTTTTTTGCCTTTGAAGCCACCAAAAAAGTGACACAGTCACTGCACACTGACTTACTACAGCGAGACTATGTAACTTTTGACAGAGGACGTAGCACTTTCCTTCTCTTACAAATTAATACAAATTCTCTTCACTATTTCTACAACTGTTAGGCCACGTTTTAGCATTTACCATTAACTGCCACTTATGGCAACAGTGGCTGCTGTTCAGCAAAAGTAACGTTGACTTTTTTTTTTTTTTTTTTTAAATGCTACAATCCGCTAACAACCACTCAGTGTTAAAAATGTAGTGCCCCACCCCAGTGCTCTACATTATTGACTATTGATAGGCTTGTCACCACAAAGTACACCCTGTACTGTCGGCAGCAGGGTGTTCCTCGCACTGTTTGTGTTCCAGCATTTGAAGCGGAGCAGAGACAGAGTCTTGCAAAATGACACCCAACCCTCAACTTGAGACAAGAGCACGTGCTGTTCTTAACTAGGCAACTTCAAACCGTAGATAGAAGTCAAAAACAAAGAGCAACAAAAACAAAATGTCAACAGACGGTGTGAGAGCAACATGTGGCTTAGAAATGTATCATCCCTGTCAGTAGGATGTTTAATTTATGCCATCTAGAGAATATATAGTTTAACATGGAGGAGAGGAAAATTCATTCGAATGAAGTGGGTCCCTACTGAAAAAGTGGGGGCAGGGAGTTAAAAATTAGAGCGTTATTATTATGGGTCATAAATAGCAAACCTACGCTCAGACTTCCCCTCCAGTCCCTCTCCTATTGTCCTCATCTGTCCGTCCACCCGTCCATCCGGCCGCTGTGTTGACCACAGGGGTGCTGCTTGTTAGGCAGCTGCTTGAACCCTCTCACCCCACACGGACGTCACTCCTCAGATTAATTGGACCAAAGCTGAGCAACAAAAATTGCTACGTCCCTGCCATGACATCCAAAATAACAAGGACCCCGAAGTCCTCTACTCCCGTTTCCCTGTAGCAGCACTGAACCGGAAAAATCCAGTTATGACACCTTACAGGAGGAGACTGACTGACTGACATCTCCAGGGGAAAGACAGGTGACCTTTGGCCCAGTTGGTGTAGAGGAGAGGAAACACAATTGACCAGCTCAGCTTGTGTCTAGCTCATGTGGTCATGACGAATTAAGGCCTTGATAGCGATGCAGAGTCAACAGGTTCAGATATCCCCACTTCCTCGTCCTCTAGCCTGTGATGATGGATCATTTTTCATGTCCAGTCTTTCACAAGAGTCCTATTAATAGCAAAAATCTTGTGAAGAATCGGGTATGCTGTGAAGTAAGGGAATGTCCGAAAATTATTGAGGGGCTAAGAAAAGGTGGATGGCATTTTTCTTTTTGCTGGAGGTAGTGAAGTTTATTTTTTTGGGAGAGCAGGGAAGGGTCCTTTTTTTTTTTCCCCAAGTCCTAAATTTATATTTCATTTCAGCCTTCCTTTGCAATGTAGTTAATAGTTAAATAAATACATACAACAAAAAAGGAAACTTTCCCTTGCCACACGAAGAGGATAGCAGTTCTATCTTTGCATCAGGGTTTTATTAAAATGTACATTTGACATTAACCAAAATGCAACTTGACTGCCTACAGTTTGGTCGGAGATTTGGGTCTGTTATGCTAATGTAGCCTCAAGCCACTTGCCTCAAGCAGGGATGAGGAGCGGGCTACAGAGGTCTGGTAACCTCACTTCTTTCTAACTTTCTTTCAAACTTGTTGTCTTCAGTACAGACGCTGACTCAACTGACAGACTTTGCGCAGCTACTACTCCCTTAGACCTGTAAACAGACTTTGATGTGTAAAATCGGTGCAGTTCCCCTTTAAGGTTTGAATTGGGATAGATGATGAAACAAGTTAACAATTTGTAACCAATTTGTTCTATTATTTTGACTTGTAGTTTTTGTTGCAGTCAAGAGGAGGGTTCAAAGAAAACATTTATAACCCTGGCCTTGCTTTGTGATAAGGTTCAGCCCCACTCACCAACCCAATCATTTTCATACAGTCCCTAAGTCACTAGTTCAAATGAACAATTTTCCCCTTAGATTACATATATTCAGTCCAGATTAAAAAAAAAAAAAAAAGGAATAAGGCAGCTGCAGTGTTGATGAGTCAGTCCCTAACCTTTCTGTCCTGTCTCTCCCACTAATACACCCGAGAAATGTTTATTCACTCTGGGAACAGGTTCATTTGGAAGCAGCACTGTTGCCACTGGCAATCATTTCTGCAAGCGCACGGATGAGTGGGAGGAAACAACAAAATCACGTGAGCAAACAGTGCAGTGCCAGAGTGAAAACCTCAAACCATCTGTGTGCAGCAGCATGCCCAAACCAGAGTAAAAACCACGTCTAGTCTTTGTGATGCTGAGTGTTGGCCGATTACGTCAACACTCAGCATCACAAGGTTCTCTGGGTTACTAGGTCTGAGTCACAGGCCCTGTTCACACCTGGCATTAAAATGCATCTCGAGTGACCACTTGTGATCGGATTTCATTTCCCTGCTCTATATGCAAATAAACAAGTACATAATTTCCATTTGCAAAGACCAAATGGATTGTTTTTAACCTGCACTTCCCGTGCCTAGTCTGCCAGAAATTAAAAGTATAAATAAATAAAATTATTTTATTGTTGTGGCTTCTTTTTGTTGTTTCGCATTTTAAAATGATGCCCTTGGTGCGCAAATTAGTACGTAGGCCTACTTCCGCTTACGCAGAAGTCCTTCATTGTGGCCCAGGACACACATTGTGTACATACTGCTAAAAGACCACCTCCGAATGTGGTCTGAGCAATCGGATCTTGGGTGCATTTACGCCTGTACTTAGAGCTGTCCACTTGTGATCGGAATACCCAAGACGCATGTTAATGTCAAGTGTAAACAAGGCCACAGTCAGCTGCTGGGACCACTGTTTCCCAAAAACATGTCACAAACCAGTTTGGTCTGTTAATCATAAAAGAAGAAGTAGGGATTAATGGGTTCAGCAGCATGAGGATAACGTTAGAGCGAGTGTGTCGATGGGAGGAGCATCTGTCAGGCTTGACGAGGAGCAGATAACAGTGTTTTTGTAGTGGAGTCAATAACAATTCAATCAAGCAGACAGGTGACTGTTAAATACCCGGAGAACAAAGAATCTGTTGTGGCTTAGGTGCTAACAGACACACAACAAGCAACTGACTGCACAGTAACTGTACACAATCACAAGATAATAGACGTGATGAATGTTACTGCCATGAAATATGTCTGAAATTTGACCCTATGAAAACCTGCCAGCTATATAATAAAAAAAACATTTTCCATCATGTTCTGGGAAGGAATCATGCTCTCTTATGCTCATGAATCCCACTGAAACTAGCTGAATTCTACAAATGCGTTGTTGTCAGTTCAACAAGACAAGTGTTGCTTTGAGCTAAATGCAGCATGCTAACATAATCACCATGACAATGTTAACAATGTTTACAGGTATATGATAATGTCTACCATCTTAGCTTAGCGTGTTAGCATGCTAACATTTCTTAATTAGCAAGTAGGCTACAGCTGAGGCTGGAAATCTCATTAGTTTTTCAGGTATTTGTTCATAAACCAAAGTAGTAGACAAATAAACATTTTGACCTAATGATGGCACTAGATGAAAAGTTCAGGGATCACCAAAGTGATTAAAATTCATCCTGTTGGGGACAAGAATCTGGGTAACAAATTTCATGATAATTCATCCAAGTGTTGTTGAGACATTTCACTAAAAACCAAACATGTCAACCTCATGGTGGCACAAGAGGAAAAGTCAGGGGATCACCAAAGACATTAAGATTCATCCATGGCAAGCCATCCAATAGACTGGACCAAAGTGGACCAACATTTCCATTCCTAAAGCCACACCGCTAGCTAGCTAAAAATCAAGGTGTTTTTAAAATTAAATCCATGTAAGATTAAAACAAGATTTTCCTCCAGAAAGTAGTGGTCTGTTTTGGTGATTTTCTTTTCATCAAAGGAATGTATTGCCTCTGTTTCTCAGCCGTCAAGGTACGGTATGTGATCACATAGTTCCTAATCAGAGGTTTTCCCAGTGTTTGTCCTGGAAATTTCACCTTGTTCCCTCACCTACCCTTTTCTCCCTCAGCAAACACAGGCTTTACTAGTCTCCCCACTACTTCTACTAGTCTCCTAATCTCAATTACATTATGAATATAAGAATCAGTACGTTTATCTCCAGGGGAAATGGTGACAGAAAAGACAGTAGTCCTACGTGTAGATACATATTTAAAATAATAACACCCACCATCTACTTTGTTATTGCTTCTTCCCTGAATAGCTCTTTTGTTAGCTCTGTGGTCACAGTGTATCCATGCAGAGAGTGGCAGGGTACACACACAGGTGGGCTCAGTGTTTGGACAGCCACTAAAGGTCTATTTTAGCTTCAGAGCAGTCACCTGGAGATAAGAGATCAGGGTTCGGTTAGATCCAGAATTTTATTTTGTTGGTGGTAGGCGTTTATCAATAAGTGGATCTATGTATTTCAGCGTTTTGTTGGAACAGAATCCAGGTAACTCAGTATTTAATACAAGCACCACTGTTTGCCATGACATTTTGTTTATGATTATCGGTTAACTTGCATGTGTGCAGGAGGCCAAACTTGAACTGAACAAAACAAGAAAACTGTCAAAAATCTTATGTAGATGAATTAAACTTCTCTGAGAAGTTTGTCTTTTTGGCAAATCTAGAGACATTTCTAAACAGCTGCTGGGCCATTGCCAAGTGTCCTGGAACAATGTAGTCTCGCATAGCGAGACCTATCACCGCACTTGGAGAAAGGTCTGGCTGAACCTATTATTGTTCTGGTATAGGGGAAAAAAATGCCCTGGCTTGTTTGTATTTCTTTAAACCAATCACAATCGTCTTGGGTGACATTAAGCCCAGGATGCAGCAATGGTGCCCTTGCAAAATAGTGTCGGGGGGGCCATTTTCAGAGGTTGCTGTTGTTGTTTCACATAGCGACGGGGACAGTGAAAACGGTAACACTTCCAGCTAGAGGTAGGGGAGGAGAATTCCGACAGAAATAGTCGGCCAATGGCAGTCTTATACCCACAGCCTACTTCCTGTGAGTCAGACTAGGAACAATGTAACTGCTTTTAAATGTCCCTGGATTTGCCAATAAAAGAACAGCTTTTGAAAGGGCTATACAGAGAACAGCAATTCAGTGAGGGAGGTTAAACCCACTGCATTAGCAATTGTTAGCATACTAACATGCTTAACTAAGATGAACATGGTAAACATTACACCTGCTAAACATCAGCATATTAGCATTGTCATTCTGAGCATGTTAGCATGCTGACATTAGCATTTAGTTCAAAGCAACACTGTGCCTGAGTACAACCTCACAGAGCTGCTAGCACGGTGGTAGATTTGTTTGGGTGAGAGTACTGAATGTGATCAGTGCAGGCAAAGGAGAGGAATGCAGTGTACATTATAAATCATGTGATCCACTTACATATAATAAGTATATTTGCTTGTTGGTGATATTTAAGCAGCGCTTCAATATCTTTTCTACAGTCCAAGTATGTCTTGTTTTAACCCTTATGTCTTGATTGGGTACCTGTTCTGAATGTAATAAGTCTGGAGGACCCTAAACCTCAGATGTTGCACTTTTTTGGTGAATGAACTCAAATCTAACTTCTCACTAACCAGTTTAGATACTTGTGTGACTGCAAACTTTTTGGCCATCCTGCACTTTTGCATGTATTTTGAAAGTCACTCTGGATAAGAGTGTGTGCTGAGTGTTGAAAGTGGAAATAGGAAAGGCAAAGTGAGGTGACAAAAAAGAGGCCTAGGGTGTGAGAAAACATGCTGAGCCTAAAGGCAGGGAAAAGAGGAAACTGGACATAGTTGTTTCAGAGGAAAGAACAGAGAAATGAAAGAAGGAAGAGGGTTTGCTGCAGCAAGTGGAAACTTCAGTTGCCTGCTGTCAGACCATTAAGAACCAGCTCTGACCGGTCCTGTCCTGACGCACAGGATAGGACTGCATCCATCATAAAGAGCAGCCAAGTGGGCCGTAAGATTAGCAAACATCAGCTGACGAACACCAGACTACATACCACCATCGACCTGACGTCATCTGTTTCTCCCTCCTATTAGGAGTCCAGTATTTTTTTTAAGGCTGAGCTTGGACTGAAAACCAATCGACTTTCATTCCAAAAACTAAAAAAGAAAAAACACATGAGTGTTTCCACCAGAAATAAGTTCTTGGAAGGGTGGAGATGTCTCTGAACGAGTGTTAAGACCCCTCTGTGCCTGGAAGGGATTTACAGTCATTCCAGCTGCACAGAAACCCCTAAAACCTAGATCCAGCAACCACCTGGAACAGAAATTCACACCGCTACACAAAGCCACATCCACATGGGCCTGATATCAGCTACTGCCACTCTGTTTGACTAGCGCAGATCTCAATTTACTTATCAACTCTTGACCTTAGGCATTCATTCATCTTTTTTTCCCCCACATCTCCCTTCCCTTCATTTCATGTGGTCACATGCAGTAAACAGAGCATTCAGCCCCTTCAGCCCCGCCTAGAAGTTTCAGTCATTAGGGGAAAAAATGTGCAGAACATATAGATTTCTCAGCTAAAAACTCCATCTATGGCCAGTTTGTTGACTGTTTCACGCAGGGAATCAGTCAGACAATCTGTGAGCCTGTGAGACTGTTCCCAGATGGTCTGGTGACACAGAAAAAAAGAGGATTGGGAACAGAGGAAATACACATTACAAGGCATCAGACAGAAAGTAGATTAGGGCAGCGAGCAGAGCTTCAGACTGGGAGACCAAACCCAGGAAGCAGAGGGCCTCAAACACATGCCATGAACAAAACAAAGAACAAGAGGAGGAGCCTCTGCCTCTGGGTGTGGATATATGTACATAGAGTAGAGGAGGTCTGGCGGGAACACTTCATAAGAAAGAGGAGAGATTGTCTGTAACATGAAGCTGTTTACAAGCGCAGAAAGGGAATTTACCACCCCGTCCTCCCCCTCAGCTTCACTCCCTTTTTTCCATCGCTGGGACACTGAGTGCCGAGTGTACATCCACAGGAGAGAATGAGGAAGTGAAGCAAAGATATATAAAGAGTAGAAGCCAAACAGTCCACTTTGAGCTCATTAGAGGTAGCAAGAAAGGAGCGGAGACACAGAAAGAAAGCATAGTGGTGGAAGAGGATGAAAGAAACCCATGGTTCTAGTCCCAAATGACTAAAACACACACTGGGTGAATTGGGTGGGTCACCCTGACCTGCAGCATTTCAATGGCCCATGATGCCCGAGATGTTGCGTCAGAGCTTTTTACCCCCAGGTTACAGGTTTCTAGAAATATTTTGTTTTCCTTGGTAACAACCCTTGACCCAGAAATTCAGGAGAGGGCAGTCAGAGGGAAGAGCCCGAGCAAAGCATCCACACAATAGCACTTACACTATCTTGATCTCTCCGTCTCACACACACACACACACACACACACACACCAGGGTTTCTGCAGGTTTCACCAAGTTAAGACTTTTAATACCACATTGATTGTAATTTAATACCCGTTTCACAATCACACTGGCCAAAGTATTACAGTATGATAGAAAGTCAGTAGGGACAAAAGGCCTGAAATTATGCAGTATATAATAATTTCTAAAGATATAATGAATTGATTGAATGCAACCTGGACCCGGATAAGCAGCATAAAATGGAAGGATAGATTAACAACAGTTTTTGCTAAAATGGACACTCACCCATTATGAGACGATTAGCTTCCTAACTACTGTAGCTAGCAGTAGTGACAGTGTTTGCTATATAGGTCTGATGGTGCTGACTGAAACTCCACAAAAAAAGGATTTAACAGCCACTGTCTCCCCAGCTAAAGTGCTGACATGCAGTAACATACAGTACTCTTGCATGCACACGAGGCAGTTGTGTGCAGCTCCGGCCTTGCTGAGGAAGAGCAGCTGAAACTGGAGACGATAAAAACAACCAGGCTGAGACTAAAGACTGGGAGGTTGGAGGGGGGTGCAGACTGGGATAAACCAGCTGAGCAACTTGTGGGTGTGTGTGTGTGTGTGTGTGTGTCAGTAAGGGTCCCAGTAGGCAGCCTGAATAGGAAACAGGGAAGCATGAGGGGAGAGACACATGCACACACACTCAGTTCCCACGTTGCTGCTTCCCGTTTGTCTCCTCAGTGACCGCCTGCCTCTGCTCTTGATGCGTTTATGTGATAAAGCAACAGACTGTTCAGGCTACAAGCGACACTATTGCAAATAAGTATATTCCGTACATTCAGAAAGTAACGCATATATTTAACATTCCACCTCTGATCTAATGGTTATGATGCAGTTTGTTCACGTTTGTCATAGAAACTGTATCCGAAGTTTTTGGTAAAGCACACCAGTCTCACCTTCAATACACACTATCGTGCAGTTAGAACAATCACACATCTGTAGGCTTGCACTATCGACAACACACACACACGATCCATGTGTCCCTGTGTGGATGAAATAGTAATGAGGAGAGGTCTTTTTTTGGCTCCCAGCCTGAGCAGCAGCACAGGAGTGAATAATAAATGACTAATTGTTGTAATGTGTGGTAAGAGCAGTAGGAGAAGGACCCAAAAGCAGACAGCTGAGGAGGCTTAAAACAGTTTCCAAGATTTATTTTAACCTCACTTGCTGGTACAGGCAGGTAGGCAAACAAGATGGTAAGGCCAAACACAGGAACTACATCGAACATAGGACCATGAAAACAACACACTAGGAGCACAAAAACACAGGACAATGAACCGACAGGGACCGGTATAAATAGGGAAGAGACTAACAAGGGAATCAGGAGCAGATGTGAAAATTGGAACAGGTGAAGACAATCAAGGACAATCAAGACTAGGGGAGACACAAGGGCAGGAAAACACTGGAAACAAGAGACAAGACTTCAAAATAAAACAGGAAACCAGACAAAGACTACGGATCATAACACTAACGCAGACTTGCTCTCTTTTAACCACTCTCTCCCTATGTATCTCTCTCACGTGGCCTCTCCTGTGATGCAGCACTTTGTCTGATTGATCATCCTGGCCACTGGCTTTCCTTATCCGCTCCAAATGTCCCTCTTCTATTGTCCACACATCACTGCTCATCCCTTCCTCCCAGTAGTCTCTTGTCAACTGCTCAGCCATCTCTCTCTGTCTCCTTTGTCCATCTTTTCAAATTTTCCCTCTCTGTGATGCATGTCTTTCTGCCCATCTCTCTCTCTGTCCACTCACCCTCTTGTTTTGTCCTCTTTCCATCAGTGTCTGGTGCCATCACTTCACAGTGCTCTAATCCACTCTCCTGCCTCTCTTTCATCTCTCTCCACTTAATCCTCCCCATAAAAATCTCTACATCTCCTCCTCTCCATCCACTCTCTCATTTCATTTCCCCTCATATGAAATCTAGGTATCGCACTGTTTGGTTGCTGATTGTGATTTTATTAGATACTGGTTTTCTGTCATTCAGTGTTGTTTAGTGTCAGGTCATAAGAGAAAGTGGTACCATGAAATGTTTTTGTGCGTCCTTGCAAAACAGGTGTGAAACAAACTTGGTGACTTACAGTAACTAGTTGCAGGCCTTGTTAGGGAGCTACTGTGGCTGTCCAGCTAACTGCTAACATGTTAGCTAGCTGTAACATTCTGGCAATAGCCAGGCAAAATATGTTGTTTTCACTCAAACCTAGCTGTAGCAGTTAGCTTACTACCAGTTAGGAGGCTAGCTAACTCTGTCACTAACCAGGCAATAAAAGAAAACAGTGAATGTATATTTATACGTTTTTTTTGTTAACATATTATAATGTATGTACTCTGACATAGCTAATAGGATGGGCTCCCCGGCTCTCCGTTCCCTCAAATGTCAGCACTGTCAGGATGGTTTGCTATTGGTCAACAGCACAAATTCGCATGTCTAAGTTGAACTCTACACAAAAGCTCCATGCAGATTTACTTCGCCTCCTTTGGCAAATCCACTGATCATAGCACTTCCATTGAATATAATGAGTTTGGTCAAAATGTTACCGTTATAGTCCACCAAAACAAAATTCTAGGGGTGTAAGTAGCATAATTTGACCAGTGAAACAAAATATCAACTATAAGCAGTTTTAATCTGAAAATATAAGTATTGTGATCTTAGTAAAGCTTTCCTACTCACTGTCAGAGAAGTGAAGGTCATGCACATGCCTCCAAACCCATTCATCGCCAAAGCAAAGAAGATCAGGATGGACAGATCTGCAGGAGAAAGAGCAGATTAGCGACACAGACAGATGTGGTTACTCTTCTGAACAACGCTCCCACTCATCCCATCTGATTGATTTAAGTGTCACCAATGCATTGATACACTGTATGTGCATGTGTGTAAATATGCTGGCTCGCCTACAAAAGCAACATAATTCAGTGGCATATGTGAGGCAGTATGGCCTCTGAGTGATGTACAGTGGCGAGAAAAAGTATGTGAACCATTTGGAATTTCCTGGTTTTCTGCATTAATTGGTCATAAAATGTGATCTGATCTTCATCTAAGTCACAAGTATAGACAAACACAATGTGCTTACGCTAATAACACACAAACAATTACAATCTTCCATTTTGGACCAGTCTTCCTTACTGAACTGCTTCAGCTGTTATGACTGCCCCAGCGGGTTCACGGGCCCCGCCTCCGGAGGAGCAACCCGGTCCCTCTAGCTCGTCAGACAGTTGGTGAAGGCTCAAGTGCCTGGGCAGCCACACCAGCTGCAATCACTCCGCTCGTTTAGAGCTTTACTTATGCCCAGCTCTGGGAGTGTGTCACTGCTAAATCGTTGCCTCTGCTTGACAGACCTCGGTCCAACCTGCCAAACCTGTGATATACGTACCTTGCTGACCTGTCTAGTAATCCTGTCCTTTTTTGTCTACAGAGTCGTCTCCTCAGTTACCAGTTCATGTTGTTTGGTCCCTGAGCTCTTCCAGCCCCGTAACCCAGCTGGTTGATAACCAGGCCCTGTTCTCTGCTCCTTTTTTCCCTGCTACAGCTCTACTCGCTACCAGAGCTTTGGTTCTCCTTCATCCCCGTGTGCCTTGATAGTGCAATAAACCTATTGTTTTTTCACCTAAGTTGCCTCCGTGTCTGCACTTGGGTCCCCAGCCTGACCTTAACATCAGCTCAGCCATATTCTTAGGATGTCTTGTGTGAACGGCTCTCTTGAGGTCATTCCACAGCATCTCTATTGGGTTAAGGTCTGGGTTCTGACTGGGCCACTCCAAAAGGTGGATTTTCTTTTTTTTTTTTTTTTTGAAGCCAATCTGTAGTAGATTTACTTAGATGTTTAGGGTTGTTGTCCTGCTGCATCACCCAACTTCTGAGCTTCAGCTGGCGGACAGCCACTATGACATTATCCTGTAGGATATCTTGATAAACTTGGGAATTCATTTTTCCCCTCGATGTTGGCAAGCTGTCCAGGGCCAGAGGCAGCAAAGCAGCCCCTAATCATGATGCTCTCTCCACCGTACTTCACCCTTGGGATGATGTTTTGTGTTGGTATGCGGTGCCCTTTTTACGCCATACATAGTGCTGCGTGTTCTTCCTGAATAATTCAACCTTAGTTTCATCAGTCCACAAAACATTTTCCCAGTAGCATTGTGGAGTGCGGAGGTGCTCTTTGGCAAACTTCAGGTGGGCAGCTGTGTTTTTTTGGAGAGCAGCGGCTTCCTCCGTGGTCTCCTGCCATGGACACCACGCCTGTTCAATGTTTTGCGTATGGTAGACTCATGAACAGAGATGTTAACCAGTTCCAATGATTCCTTCAAGTGGGCAGCTGTTACTCTAGGGTTCTTTTTTTACATCACTGAGCATTCTGCGCTGTGCCTTTGGAGTCATCTTTGCTGGGCGCCCACTTCTAGGGAGAGTAGCCATAGTACTAAATTCTAGTAGTCTCCATTTATAGACAATTTGTCTAACTCTGGACTGATGAATATCTAAACTCTTGGAGATTACTTTGTATCCCTTTCCACCTTTATGTAAATCAACAATTCTTGATCGAAGGTCTTCTGAGATCTTTTTTGCGAGGCATGGTTCACATCAGCAGATGCTTCTTGTGAATAGCAAACTCAAAATGTTTGAGTGATTTTTATAAGTCAAAGTAGCTCAAACCACACCTCCAATCTTGTTTCACTGATTGGACTCCAGGTTTGCTAACTCCTGACTCCAATTAGCTTTTGTTGAAGTCTAGATGTTCACATACTTTTTCCAACCTACACTGTGAATGTTTGAATGATGTATTTAATATGGACAAGAACAATACAATAATTTGTGTCATTAGTTAAAACGGATTGTGTTTGTTCATCATTGTAACTCAGATGAAGATCAGACCATATTTTAAAACAAATTTATACATAAATGCAGGTAATTCCAAAGGGTTAACTTACTTTTTCGTGCCATTGTTTGTGAGATGACATGAGTAGGGTCACTTACTGTTGGGATCACTGGCACCATAGGCAATGAGGAGGCAGGAGAAGGCAAAGCAGGCACTGGGAAAACAAAGCAATGGGTATGAATAAGACAATACATAAACCAAACTAACTGTCCAATATTTTATGATATCAAGTGGAAAATGGATTTAGATTTTCTTCTCAAGCCTAACCTGCCCAGAAGTCGTAGCTTCCGTGGACCATATTTGTCCATAACGATACCCATGGGCAGGGTGATGGCAGACAGCAGGAAGGAGCCCACAGTGAAGGCCAGGTTCAGCATCTCGTCCTGGTCCTTACAGATGGGCCAGCCATTCATCTCTAGATACTCCTCAGAATCAGGCGCAGAGGTGGACGTGTTGGAGAGGTTGAGGCTGGAGCTGTTTTCTGGATGGAAAAGGAGAGGAAAAGACTTCAGATTTGAACTATCAAACACTGTTTTTTAACTGGATTTCGTATCTTAAAGCTGCACACTGCAGCTATACTGGTGGTTCCAAAAGAATAAATCCCTAACTTTCCATAGAGCACCATCATCAGGTCGACATTTAAATTTGTCCAATACTTTGGTTCATGACCACATGCTTGCTAAACTAATGACATTCCCATCAGCCTCAGCTGTACTTTGCGTTTAGTGCTAATTAGCAAATGTTAGCATGCTAACACACACAACTAAGACGGTAAACATGGTAAGCTTAATATCTGGTAAACATCAGCATGTTATCATTGTCATTGTATTGAGTATGTTAGCATGCTAATGTTAGCATTTAGCTCAAAGGACCACAGTTGCTAGCGTGGCTGTAGACTCATATTCTTGTTTACACACAAAATATATGATCTATATAAAAATCCGAAGCATTATAGATTAAAATAAATAACAATTCATACATCAGCTCCCCTCAGACTGCAACATTAGAATGCTGCTCAGAAATTAATGCATTAGTAATAATAGAATAATATAACATATACAATATTATAATATATATTCTGTCAAATCAATATACTTTTTGCTTGTAATTAAATACTTTCAAATCGTAATATTGTTTAACTTTTTCCTAAGTCAAGCATCTCAATACTTCTTCTGCCACTGTTTACACCAAATGATAACAAAAGGCAAAGATTTAACAATGTGAGAACTTAAATACTTTGTATTTCACTATTAATGCTCAATTTGTCACTAGCTGAATATGTGTCCATATCAAACAGCAGAACCTTCCTCTGATAAATAGGGTGAACCTAGGCTATGAGGGTGTTTTTTAACGTGAAAAATCTGGTAAATTGGAGCTTTAAATCAACCTGTGAATATCTGTTATACTGCACAAACCATCACTTTCTCTGTACAAGAAATTGTGATTATGAAACAAAACCAGAAAAGAACCTGCTGACTTGTTCAGTCACTCTAGAGGTTTTAGTGTGATCTAAAATAAATGCCGTCTTGGTATTTCAAGGGAGCTCATTTCTAATGTTGCTCTTTGAGGTCTGAGCTTCTACATTTACCCCTCCCTCTCTGAGAGCTGAGCTGCTGATAGAAATGCCAGGAGACTCATAAAAAGGTCATGTAAACAAAGTGGAGGGAAAACAACACAATACAGGGTAAACAGGCGCCAGAAATAGTCAAAACTGAACCCCTGCACGGTGGAGGGGAACTCTATGTTACAGTTACATGGGCAGACACCGGCTCAGTCTGCCACCTGCTGAATCACTGGTAAACACAGTCCACTGAGTACATGTGGAGTCTATTTTTGTCTTATCTGCTCTATTAGACTGTTGCCTCTGGTGAAACTCTGCTGGTATCAACAGGCAGACAGACAGGGGACAAAGAGGAGGGCTGAAGGAGGAACACATCTATTCACTCACCTTGACTTTTTTTGGGGTCAAACAGCCAGGAAAACAAGACAGACAAGACAGACTCAGCAGTTACCACATGTTTAATGTCTGGATGGGGGGAGGGGGGTATAAAGGACTTAGTCATCAGAGTGTTTTCTTCATTTCAGTCCTGGGGGCAAGTTGTCGACAGCAGCTAAAGTCTCTGCTGCGTCTAATAAACAGAACTGAAAATCTGCTTTCCCACTATGTTCTTAAACGGGTGTGTGATGTTGTTTTCTGACTCTGTTGAACCAGCTTTAAAAGGAGGGAGGGAGGAGGTGTTGACGCTGGTCTCTGGGCTAAGGGGGGAATTTAGAGGAACAACAGGAAGCTATTATGTCATATTAAATGCATCCTGGTGCAGAATATTGGCCTATGCACTGTGGGGACATATGTAGGTGAAAGGTAACGTGGCTTAATGAACATCTGATGACTGTAGTGTTGTTTTAATGCTGGTACATGAATTCACTGAGGTGTGGACACTTGAGCTCAAGAGCATTAAAAAAACAGCAGCTGGTTGGATTTAACATGAGGATGCAGAGCTGTAATGATCTGTGGGCTTTTAATAAAAGTAATTCGCCTATACTGTGACGCATTTTATTGAGGTACTCTATTTATAGATTGAATCAATAGAATATTAATTGACAAAACAATCTTCCCACAAGGTCCATTTAGTAGGGGGCATTCGATCGTGTCACATGATCTTCCTCAGCAAATGCAGTTTCAAATGGAGTCCAGTTGTCATTGTAGATGTTCAAACTTTCACCTACAAATCCATGATGCCATCAAAAGCTACTAAATGGACCTTGTGGGAAGATTTTGTCAACTGCTGTTTCCAAGGTCAATAACGATCTTTCAGTCTTAACAGAGAGCTGTCTATGGGAAAACCTTCACCTGAATGGAGGAAGTTAATTCATAACACTCACAGTGTGAGTTTGTGGTGATAATTATCTTGGTTTTCAGGCAAGAGTTTTAATGTCCTGTCAAAGTTTAGATTTTGTTTTCAAACCTAATGGAACATTTTCCCCAAAAAATGAAAAGTTAAGGGAAATTTAGGAGGGAAAGTTATCAAAGTTATTACATTCCATGGCAATCCAATAGTTATTGACACATTTCACTCCATGGGAGTAAACCTCATAGTGGCACTAGAGGAAAAGTCAGGGAATCACCCAAGTCAGACAGATTCATCCACTGGGAACATGAATGTCTGAACCAAATGTTGTGCCAACTCAGCTAGCAGATGTGGCTATTTTACACTGGACACGTGGTACATTTCACCTGCTGATGGTGCTACAAAAATAGGCAGGGGATCACCAAAGTCATAAGGGCTTTCGTGGCATGGTTGTCAAGATATTATACCAATGTGGTGGAACAACCGACCGACTTTGCCAATGATGTTCTAGCGTGGCTAAAACTCAAAAATATGGGCTTTGGTATCAGCTTTCAAAAGTCCTTTGTGATCAAACCTTTCTGTCAGTATGGAGATTATGTGCTTTACTCCCCCAGGCTAGTATTTGAGGTGTATTGGAGCATTAAGTGCTGACTAACAGAAGATAGCAGCATTGTTCCGCTGCTGACTAATCAAATGGCCACAGCAAACCAATACAGGAAGAACCCCGACGATGACACACACACACACACACACACAGAGAGGTCTTGTTCATTACAACACCATTTCCTATATTTGTTTTGTTTATCTATAAGCTTCTCCATATATAGATACAGTTGATGTCAAACAGACTCACCTCCCTCAGAGTCATTTGGTTAAATGATTACTGGCGTGCACTAACAGCTTTGTTTCCTTGGCTTCAAAGTTGTCCCTTTATCCACCTGTAGATAGCACCAAGATACACAACTCGACCTGATTATCAGCATATTAAAACAATACACTGACTGAAGAGTAATCACAGAGGATGTTAGGAGGAATAATGCTCCTCATCCATGTGATAGTGGCCATATCAACAAACAATTAGCAGGCAGTGATCTCTCATGAACCACACAAGTGGATACACGCAGAGCATTTAAGAAGAAAAGAAACACCTTTACGATTGTGTTTTCAAGCCACGTCAACTATTAAAATCCTCCACTGTTTTCTTTTGGCAATGATGTACATTCTGTTCACACAGACCACAAACAAGCTTTTCTAGTGACAGAGCAAACAGAGTAGAAACACACACGTTTCATCTTTCAGAAACAACTGAGAAAGAACGGTGCTGACAGGCAGAGTCGTGAGACATAAAGTGAGACAAACTGAAGTGAGAGTGCTTGATGAGTTAGACAAAGGAATGTACACTTTTCTCTTTCTGTGTGTGACACACAGACACACACTTCACACCACCAGAGCAACCACAAGCTAACTGTGGGAGAGCAGTCTGTGCTGAACTGATGAATAACAACAGAGTTTCACTAATATAAGGAAGAATGCACTCTTTAAAATAGAGCCACAGTGTAGAAATAGAAACTGTGAACGTTTAGGGGAGGTTTGATTCTTCAGAGATATGCACGGAAATTAAACATACAGCAAATTCAGTCAGGGTGCATGATAACATTTTCACACAGGATTAATAATCCATATTGTGACTTGATATGTAATGTCTCCAAAACACATCTTTCTCGCCCTCTTTCCTCCCTCTTATGTGAACAGGAAAATGCCTGGACCTTATCTGCTGTGGCTCTCATTGTAAATCATAAGACGTGCTGCTGCAGTAGTTGACATGCCACTGACACATTCTGGGGCCGTGATTTGTTTCCTCAAACCCTAACACTGGACTGCTTTTACAATGTGCAGAACAATTGTAGTCTGGCCAGCCTCTGAACGCCCTCTCATTTCTGACTCAGTGTCTCGTTAGCTTTCTGACATGAGCGTCCAGTTGTTCACAGCTGTTAAATTCCATCGATTTTACACATTAAACAGCGTTTACAGCTGTTGGGGAGTTACTACTACTACATATGTGAAAAAAGCCTTTTGTGTCTCCAGAGGGAGCTGTGTGAAATCTGATAAACTGCCTCAAGTGATGTCCTCAAACTGTCCATCATGAGTCCGACAATGTTAGAATTGTCTTCCCTT
Source organism: Maccullochella peelii (assembly GCA_002120245.1). NCBI lineage: Eukaryota > Metazoa > Chordata > Actinopteri > Centrarchiformes > Percichthyidae > Maccullochella > Maccullochella peelii. The sequence goes on along the minus strand of LKNJ01001217.1, from coordinate 43,725 downwards.
TTGTAGTGCTGTTAGACACATAGAGGACCCAAATGCAACAATGTATTAAAAGTAGGAAACAAGCAACGCTCACTAACCATACCAGAGTGCATTGTCCATGACCTGCATCATGTCCCATGTTTTTTTCAAAGTGCCACACTATTAAGTCTTCTTCTGCAAACCGTGAATAGTAAATGAGGGAACAATTTCAGAAGTATCCTTCAAGTTTCCAGGTTAACAGAAAAGTTTATGTTGCTAAAACTTTAACTTTATTAAAGGACTGGTTCACATTTTTTCAAGTCTGTCCTAAAGACAACACTCACATGCCCACATGTATATTGAAACAGTTTTTAGTTGCTGTACTTGTTCCTCTTGTCAATACTGACGAAGAAGAGACCCCTTCCTCATGCAATTCTAATGTATGAGATGAGAGACAAACTCTACAGTCCTTGTTTTTGTTTTGTGCAAAAATGCATTTCAGTTCAGCGGAAGCTAATATGAGTTAGTCAAATCAAGTGGAAATCATTCAAAATTAAAGTGTTTTTAGCATGAAATGCCCTCTTTGTGTTACTAGCCCTTCACCACAGCACAGCAAGAAAACAGGTTAACACAGAGAGGAACTGTAACTGTGGAAGATACCCACTCAAATTTGATTAACTATGACTGTTCCTCATAGCCTCACAGTAGCTTCAGTTTAATTTGGACTGTGGATTTTTTTCTTCCATCAATTACATTAAAAGTACTTTAGAATGGGATCACTTCTTGGCCAGTATAGAGAGGAGGTTTGATTACAGTGACCAATAACAGTTTCAATGTTCATATGGGCCTGTGGGAACTGTTTAAAGATAACATTTAAGAAATGTGAACCTTTCCTTTAATCGGATCTCTTCTTAAATTCAGACTGAAAAGGCTTCACGACAACAGTAGTATGGTAGGCCTCAACAATGTTCTCCACAATGTCAAAAATGTCACGATAGCATTTAAACCTAATAATGAATGCAGAGAGCTCCTTGTAACACTAGAAGTAGGATAATGCCACATGTTTGCACATATTTTGCCCCGAGGATAGACAAACACACTGACTACGCTGTGAGAAAAGGCATACACAAAAACAACATATGTTGCACCTCCTTGGCCTGATTTCAGACTTCTCAGCCCTACAAGTAAACAACAAAAACTGCTGATTTAACACCACCTAGCATGTCAGAGAGCAGGGACGAGAAGGTGTAGAGCTAGTGATGGGGTTGGGATCAGGTCACTGTAGAAAGAGCTGAGTCAATGGCAAAAGATACCTAAACCTAATCCAATCAGAAAAACAACAATCAAACATCAACGGATCATCAGCTTTCATTCACAGCCACGTGCTGTAGCCACTGATAGACAGAGAAATGAGAATTATCTATGAGCCATTAATACCGACCTACAGTAATGTTTTACAGTGTGGAAACGTCCAGTGAAAATGACAGTGCTCAGTCAGGGTCATATGATAGTGTGAGTGAATGCGTGAGAGTGGTAAAAAACATTAAAAGGCTTCCTACACACAAATTGAGCCTGCAAGGCTTTCATCACTGCTCCTTTGTAGGATACAACCAGACAAATACACAGACAGAGACACAGCCAGAGGATCAGAGAGACAAAGTCAGAAAACAGCCTGTGTGATAATCACTGTGGAGAATAAAGGGATGAATGGTCTCATTCACATTCACGATCTCCTGCAGGACAATGGAGGCAACTCAAAACTCCACACTGATGATGAATATGATGATTAACTGTCGTTTTAGTACGTTGTTGTTATGTTTTAATCTGACCTATGTTGCTACTATGATAATGAGTGGTTACCAAATCCTGGCTAGGAGGAACCAAAGTCTGATTTGAAGCAATTTTGTGTCATGAAAACACAGCTCCCTGCATCGCCTTTGATCAAATAGAGAGCCAAGTACAGAATAAAATAAAGATGAAATAACCTAATCTGATTCGTCTATTGGTTTGTTGTGCAGAAGCACTTCATAGCTGCTTTTGAAGCTTGTTCAGAGCCAGCCTGCCTGCTGCTGGCATATTGACTCGTTTTCCACGAGGAAATCCCAACTGTTGGATCAATAAGAATCTTGTGCGTTTGCTAACAAGCAAGTAGCTGCTTCTCTCAAAGGTAGCTGTCCTCGCTGAGTAAATAACACTTTAGTTATATGAATGAGAACTGTACAATATGGAGATGTTGTAGCTCTTTAAGGTGACACCTGAGCACTTCCTGAAAAGCCTTTTGTACGCTTCTTTGTATGTCCTTAAATCTATCTATCAATTCCACCACACCCACTCAACAAAAAGTACCCTGGGGTGTTGCAATCAGTCTGTTGAAAGCTTTTGGCTTCTCTGCAGCTTGGAGTCATCATGCGAGGTCGTCCCGTTAACATCCCATTCAGACTCTGAATCCAAAAAGCCCAGAATGAGGCTGTAGCACATTCCTCATCTCTGCTTAAGGCTACATTAGCTGCTTTTAGCTCATTTTGATTAAACTGCCAATCGTAAGTCTGACAATGTTGTAGGAGTGCAATGCTAAATCTGCATAGTACTCTCTAAGTCATGTAAAAAAATACTCTCACTGAAAGTAAACGTGCTGCATTCAAAATCCTAATCATGTATGAGTACAGAAGTATTATCAGCTAAATGTATCAAAAGTAAAAGCACTCGTTCTGCAGTAAAATGTCCTCTATGACTGAAATATTATCATACATGACAGCAACAATGTGTGAGTAGCATTTTACTGTTATAACTACTTTATATACAGTTAGGTACTTTTAATCCAGTGGTTTCCATATATTGGATAATTCTACCTCTTTGGGTTTTCATTACTTAAATGAAACCACCTGAGAAGTTTAGAGTGGAAATATCTCTTTGGCAGAACAACTCATAGACATCTGAAATGTGACAAGAAACCCCTAATAGATGTTTTGTTGTAAGGGGTCATAAGCCAGGAAGATTGGGAACTATTGGCTTAATTTTTAACAATGCAGTGTATTTTATTATCTTATTTTTATACTTAAGTAAAATATGATAACCCATATGAAGCTGACTCACCTGGTCCTTTGCACAGGTAGGAGTAGAAGCCCTCAGACTTGAGCATGATGAGCAGGGATCCCCAGCCCAGAAGCACAGCAGAGAAAAGCAAATTCTCGATGACCGCCGTCACCGCCATCCACCAGCGGCGGGAGAAAGCTGTGGACAGGGTGGGAGCCATCTCAGCTGGGTCGGAGGTAGCACTTCACTGGCCTGACTGGAGGTGAGGGAGGCTGCTGGAGCCTGGAAGACAAGACGGGGGAAGGTGGGTGGGTTAGTGACGAGAAGATGACCATGATATTAAGGAATCTTTAGGGGTTAAATATTCAAAAAGAAGTTCAAATTGATGCCAGATAATATGTGATGCTGATGCTGCATTACCTATTTTGGTACTCACTGGGAACTTTAACTATTACATATATGATCATATATGATGTACTATAAACTAATGGTTGCACTATTTCATTGTCCTTGCCTCATGATGATGATGATGATGATGATGATGGTGATGGTGGTGGTCTAGATGAAGACTCCCACAAACAAAACAGCTGAGGCCTTTGAAGTGCACAAATGCCTCCTATAAATATTAAAAACTCCTGCCCCCTGACATATCTGATTGGCTTGAGGGTTTAACAGGCCTTCTCCTATTGGCTGCTAGTGACATAGCTCGTACAGCAGCTACACGTGAGGTTGATGCATTCAAAAATTCCAGGCTACCTTACTTTGGGGGTAAAAAAAAATACATGTAGGGACACGACTACCTGCTGGATTTTCTTTTGTTTGTATAAAAACATAAACGGCAATGTTTCATTGTTTAGGCCTAAGTGGATGTGTGTCGAGTGTGACAAAGCTACTACGACAAAGTAAAAACAAGAGTGCGTTTACAGAAAACGCCACTGCACGTGAATGCAGCGCAAGCTCCAGCCGGTTCGAACCAGTGCGGCGCGAGATTCTCTGTGTCATCTGGCTGTCAGCGCTCGTGCTGCTGCCTATCTGCTCTACTATCTATTGTACTTATTAATTAGGCCAATTACAGTTAATGTGACAAAATAAAAAAAACATATAGGCTACAGACAAAAATACACATAAAAACAATCAATAAAATACGTGAACCCCAATGTAAATAAAAATACGATTAATTTGAATGATCTCCCCCCAAAAATGTAGGTTACTTTATTGCAAAAATAAACAAAATAAATGACCTACTGATAACAAGTGAAGAAATCATGTGCTTTTTTTGTGGAAACTGTGAAGCTCTTTCAGATTTTACAGAGGCCACATACAGACATGACCTGACATGACTTGATCCATAAAAGAAATGAACGCTAATTGCATTGGCAGGTGTTTTATGTCTTCCGGTCTGATATGTAGCCTTGGCCTACTGGTAATTACTGTACATAAAATATCACTTAACACTGCCCTGCTATTGTGTAGGACATACTGTTTTTGTCTGAATGCGAACTTGATGTCACTCATCGCCCCCAGCACCGAGGACCATGAAAAATAAAGATGACATTTCCCGCAAGCCCAAACTTCACTTGGATTCTGTGGGGTTTTTTTAGCAGCTGATCCGCAGATCATCGCACTGAGAACAATAACACAAAGTTGACTATATTGCGGTGAACGAAGAGCAGCGCTGAAACTGGTATGAACTGGACTGAAGTCATCCACACAATACACCTCCCCACCACCAACCCCAATCTGCATCTCCCACCCCCTCTCCTCGCAGAGTCGAGTTAGCCAGAACACGACATCGGTGTTCCGGTTGCAAGTTTAAAAATAAAAGTCTAATGACTGTCGCTGCCTTAAAGCGAGGCTTTGTGAATGTAGATTTAACAAACCTTTACCGTAAGATAGGCTAGTCCTACTTTGACGTTTTTATCATTATAATAAAAAAAGATTAGGTAAAATAAACAGAAAACTACGTGTAAAACATAGCCTAGTGTAAATTCCACCACAACATGCAGTAGCAGGCTATAAAACTAGATAGCCTATGAGTAGCCTAGCCTATATCAATAAACGTGATGGATGTAATTGATGCAGGATGTTTGCCATTATTTTGCATTGGCACCTGAGTAAGAACAAAGACACTTAAATACTTTAAGAAAGCGAATGTGGTTCTGCACTTTTCTCAACGCGTTGCTGTTGTTGCTTTTATTTTGACGGTCACTCCAGCACGTTTACGGAGTTATACGGATTGTTTTTGGGTACCTTGACGAAACATCTACGCAAGAGGCGATCAGCTGTTCAGTATCAACAACAGTTTACCATCAACAACAGGAATTACCATCATGCTGCTGAAACAAAGACAGTTAACTAGAAGCTAATTGGCAACAAAAAGCCTCCAGATACAAGAGCCTCGGCTGTTATTGTGCTGCCTCACAACTGGTAATGTGAGATCGAGCGGTCTGTCTTTTAGAAATTAAATCATAACTTTCATGCAGCGCTGAACACACGTTCGCCTGTTGTGCCTGAGCAAAATAAAGGGAAACTGAAGAAGGGATCGGTGTTGATGGTGACAATGAAAGAAACAACAGTAATAACTCAGCTTGATCTAATCCAATCTAACCAGCTGTGTATGTTTTGCAGTAAATTTACAGAATTGACGCAACGCTCAGAGGAGAGACAATGACTCAGTCGATAAAAACACTGATAGACTTAAAGTTGATAACAGGGTTGCAGCTTCAGTTTCCTTCCTGCAGCCTTGAAACAAAGGAAAACACAGAGAGCAAAAGGCTCTAAGAGAAGGAGAACACAAAATGATGCCTGTCACATACGGTGTCATTGTGGGATGATGATTCCTTCTATGAATCATGCCAAAATATGAGTCAGCCTCTCCTCCACTGAAGTGCGGTGTGTTAGAGCTCCAGTGTGGAGCATCCTTGGTGCGGGCAGCCCTACCTGAGTCTGTGGATTCACTAGAGCCGCTCCGTCCTCGGTCAAATCTGCCTCTGCAGGTCCAAATGTCCCTCGACGTCAAACACACAGAGCAGCGGTGGAAATTCACACGCAGGGCGACTCTTTGACTTCTTTCAATCACTATTTCTGCTCTCATCCCTCATTGCTGCCGCTTTATAGCATCGCAGGAGCGGTGCACAAACAACACCGCCTCCCGATTGGCCCGTGGCTGAGCTAGAGACCAGCCGGAGCCAATCAGAGCGCGACAATATTACAAGCGTGTTGTTTCTCAATACTGAAAAAGTGTTGGGGAAACAACTGGCTTAGGTATGTTTGGACAATTTGACCATGACAATACAGAACTACGTCTAGTTATGTAGCTTTTATAAAAACGGACACACAAGCCAATAAAATAACAAAAACAAAAAAAAGCAGATAAAATCCTCCCATCAGCATGTGAGGTGACTCACGGTTTACTTCAAACTTCATGTCAAACTTGACATTCCTATAAATCCATGAGAGGAGGGTTCACACGGTCCAGGGGAAATGACAACAAAAACCACTGGGGGGATAGTCACACCGAGGGCGACACCTAGTGGCTGTTTAGCATTTTAATGTTTCAGCTGAGCTAATTTGAACTACCCTATACAGTATACTATTAGTTTAATCAATAACAATGCAACATATTATATTGTCTGCAAAGTAACAAGGTGGCAAATAAATATAGGCTAGTGGAGTCAAAAGTATATTTTCCTCTAAAACGTAGTGCACTAGAACTACAGTTGAATAAAATTTTAAAAAAATACTCAAGTAAAGTACAAATACCTAAAAACTGTACTTAAGTGCAGTGCTTTAGTAAATGCTACATTCGACCGCTGTTGATGGATTAAAACACGGGCCTACCGGGCACAGACCCAGGGGCCCAAGAGGTCAGGAGGCCCCTAATCCAGAGCCTCTTTATGAAGGAACTGTTAACATTTCTCTTACAAAAGTCAATAGACTCAGTCAAAAGTAGGCACGATGAAATCTAGCATTCTTTCTACTACTTTCTGGTGAAGCTTGACTTACTTAACTTCTACAGGGTTTGACTTTCTAGAAGGAATTGGATGACCTTTTGACTGTAATCTAGGCTGGTTATTCTCTTTTTCTTTACTTTATTCATCTCATGGGACAATGACCAACTTCTTCTTCTTTAGCATGTTGCAATATTATGTTTTATTGTTGTAGTAGTGATCACCTTATCATGTTTTTATCTTGATACCAGTCCTTCAGTATTAGATATCTTCTCACCCAGTGTCTGTCCAAACTGATCTGTCTCATCCAATATTTTATTATATACATTTTTATTTTTATTCAGTTAACATTGAAACATAGAATGCAAAAGTCTCATTATACACTGTGTGCTTTCAATCTCATTTGTTTATTGTTTTCTGTGTATTACTGTGAAGCACATTGAGTTTACCCGTGTATGAAATGTGGTATACACAAAAAAAAATTGACTTGACTAGCACGCACGCACACACACACACAAAAATAAACCACCAACAGCCATTGATCAGTTTGTATTTACTTTTCAAATTTATTTTTCAAATCTTTAGTATCTTATCTTTTAGTGTGTTGGCATAGTTATACATTGGTGTGGTGCATACAGTAAGTCAGGACTGATAACAGGAGTGCATCTGTAAATCAACAGACAAACTTAGGATCTGGTTTGAATAAAGCTTATACACAAAGAGGGAGGAGACCTTTAGGTGCTGCTGGGAAACTTTAAGAAATGGCCCGACAACCGTCACCAGCCAAGGACTAGACTGTCAAGGAGGTATATTTCTCTCGTATTTCTACACTAATCTGTTGTATTGCTATCCAACAAGGCACATGGACAAGTTTGCGTTAACAAACAATACTAAAAGCTTTTTCTCCCCAAATGTTTCACATCATCAAACCTCGCTTGGCTTGAATCTCTCATTTATAATATAGAACACAAACTGTACATATAGATCTCCCCCCTGAAAAAAACCCAACAAGAACATTCAGAACTGGCATCATATAAATGATACAACACAGAATCAATATAAATCAACAGGGTCTTTGGCTAGTATATTTTAAGTGCATTCTGCCTAAGCATATTGCACCTGCCTCGCCACCCAGAGCCATGCAGAGAAAAAGTTCTGTCATTGAATGAGGTCTGGAATAAAGAACAAAAACAATCTTGGAAACATTTTGGAGCTCCTCTCAAAAGTTTTCAATAACATAACTTTTTCAGGATCAGTCTATGGTCAGAGTTAGGGTTAGACTGAGTTTTTGTAGAACTGGTCTATAGAAGGCCCTTAATCTGAAGTGGTGTGATATTTTATAAGGATGCATAAAGTTTTTACTGTTGTCATGACTTTTAATGAAGGGTTTTAGTGTCACTTGACAATCTAGATGCTATTTCAGAAGTTTTTCTACCCTGAAAAAGGCAAAATTTTGGATAGAACTCTGGATGAAATAGTTTCTGGCACTAAAGAAATAGTTCGACTTTTGGGGAAATGCACTAATGTGCTGTTTTGGCCGAGAGTTAGATGAAAAAATGTATGACTTCATATCTATGCATTCAATATGAAGCTGGAGCCAGGAGACGGTTAGCATAGTTTAGCATAAGGAGTGGTAAGGGGTGGAAAGAGCTAGCCTGGCTCTGTTCAATCCGTATTAAAAAAAAAATGATTGAAAATGAAAAAAAGATTTTTTTTATTTTTGAACAGCGCTAAGAGCTAAGCTAGCCGTTTCCTCCTAAGCTAAGCTAGCCATCTCCTGGCTGTAGCTTCATATTCAGCATACAGACATGAGAGTGGTATTAATCTTGTCATCTAACTCTTGGCAAGAAAGTGATTACGCAGATTTCCCAACATGTCAAACTAGTCCTTGAATGTCACATTTAAATACGTCAAACATCTAGACAATACATAGCTATTAGTGGCTTCAATCTCAAAAGCACTGCCTTGTGGCCTTCACATGCATTTTAGCTAAGCCCAGATTTGAAGTACACCAAAAGTTCAATAACATGGCTTGAAATTGTGAGCTTAAGTCTCACATTTTGGTCTAATTGCTGCTTCAAAGACGTAGAATTGTAAAAAAAACAAAAACCAAAAAAAAAAAAATGGAGAGATATATTGAATAAAAAAACAGCTTAGAGATTTATAAAATATTGGTCAAACCCTGGTCAGGTGTAGCCATAAGACCAGTTCAGTCATAGCCTGACAGAAGCTCCAGTTTTCTACGACAGACAACAGGCAGGGAGCAGGCAGGAGAAGCAAAGCAGAGGAGAGGTGGAAGAATGGAGGAAATGTCGGCAACAAGAGAGAGAGATGCTGGGGCCATCGACCAGGACTGAGCATGGTATGTGGTTCTGCACAAGGGAAGACTGCTGTACAGTCAGCTGCTGCTGGAAGGACGAGAGGACGACGGGTTTCTACCTTCACTGAACTCGACTCATTCTCGTGCTGAGTGTCATGGTTTTCATACATCGATACAACTCAGTCATTATGAATAAATTAGTCAAGGAGAAAGGCACAAGCACCTGGGGACATGGCAAATGACTGCTGCGTTCCTTCATCTTTCTTTTCACCTTTCTCTTGCCTTTTCTCACCCACTTCTCACATACTTTGTTCCTTTTTGCAGCATTTACTCACTGTATGCTGTTTATTTAAATGTTGCAAATTTCTCATGACAAGCTTCCTTCTTATTCTGACACAGCACAAATAGATTTTTTAAAAATACATTCCAAGTACATCCAACTATTTATTCAAATTCTGTGAGCCAGTCTGACACTACCAGCCTTCTTGTGCCAAAGCATCACAATTTGACTGAAAAGTTGCTCTTCCTCGCCCCCGAACATCTCAACAGCTTTCCTACATACTGTCAGCCTTGTTCTACACACACAATAACAAGCCATCCCCTCCAGTTAGAAAAGTTTAAAAAAACGAAAAACAATCGAGCCTTTAAGTCAAGCAGAAAAAGTAAACAGGAAAGAAAGAGGCAACAGGCAACAACTAACCCTGATTTTCATCAACAACAATCCCCGTCTTTTCACTGTTGTCTCTTCTTCTGACTCTTCCCTCATCGGTTTCTTGGTCATGTTCCCAAATAAAGCACAATAAACACACATGGTGCAAGAAAAACACACCAAAATATTTGTTATTCCTTGGCCTCATATATAAAATCAGAATATTCAAACAGCAACAGTATTAATCCCAAAAATATAATATATAAACATAAATATATCAATTAGTTTTGCTGGATTTTATTTGTTTTTTAATTGGAAGCACATGCCACCCGTGTAGTGACAGCTGGCGTCTGATTGGCTTAGGCAGAGTGGGGTCTGCGGTCGTGTGATTGGAGGATGGGAGAGGTGAGGAGTATGTAGGTCCTGGTGGATGTGTGGCCAGAGTGGCCATCATCTGGAGTTCAGTCTGGGAGCCGTCTGGAAGACATCCAGAGAAGAAAAACATCACGTCACGTCAGAGGTCAGCAGAGTTACTTCTACTGTTGTGTGAAATAACAACACTGATGTCTCAATTGATAAGGGCCTTTTATTAGTATTAAATATTAACCCGCAAGCGCTGCCCCAACAAAGGGCAAGTTAATAATTTGTATAGAATTTTATCAGAAGTCTGGCTCGAGAAATACTCCCAGTGTGGTGTAGGAGGATTTTACAGTCCTTGAAAACTGTAAAAAAAATAAATAAATAAAATAAATAAATAGATAGATAAAATAACAAAAAATTGCTAAACCTGCTAAAAAACACCTAACTTAACTTCTTTAGAGTAGAATTCTTGAAATAGCTTCGTCAAATTTAAAGATTTTATGGCAAAGTTTAATAAATCATAACATAATGTTTTTTTCAAACTAACTTTAATCGTTGCACATTTAGTAATGAATATAGAAAGATCTTATGTTTTCAGGGGCTTTAACATACTGTACTATCAACAAGTTGTTATGGCTAACGTATTAGCAAAAAGTTGCCTATTTACACATCCAGCAGACACAGCAACATTAGCATGCATCTGGAGTCGTGTTTCTGTCCACCTGAAAAGAGAAAGTTCCAATATTTACTCTCCATTTAACTCTGTTTTGGTCTCTCAACTCCTGAGGGAAATTTCTGGCTCTTTAGCTGCTAAATGCTCCACTGTGTTCACCAGCTAGTCGCTAACTTTGTTTTAGTGGGTTTATTGAAGCAATTTCTCTGAAAACAGTTGCCGACTGCTTCTGAAGACAAGGTTAATTAAAGCGCAGTGTGCAGGCTGTAAAACCAAAAAACGTAGTTAAAAGAGGCTAAAAGGCTCTGTAGAACTGAGGGCAACTGCAGTCGGGTGATAATTCATTATGGATTTGTCACTATTAGCTCCAGCTTTCCCATTTCACATCATTAGCCATCGTTAAAAATATTGATTAGCAAAGCTTTAAATAGTAATATAAAAAATCGTAATAAATCACTATTGGATGCTGCTATCAAAAACCTTATTTATGGGTATAACTATATTGATGAAGGTCTGCATTAAGAAGTCTCATGTGCTGTTCTGTCAGTTAGGATGAAATAACAAAAGAAAATCAATGCATAACTTTCAATCATTTGACTGAATGAGACTGAGGACGATTTAGCAGACTCACCACAGACAAGTGTCCGTTCTTAGCCTTGGCCACCAGTAGCTCTGATCCGGGCGTGAAGTCTATGATCCCTTCTTTCCCATGACCCACTGTAAACTTTATACTGGAGGAGGAACAGAGGGACAGTTAGACAGCTCTTCCTGCTTTCTACTTGGAGATGCTTGAGCATGAAGGAGCAGAGATTTATTTTTAAAAGGAGTGTTATACTGCTGTTAGCATTATGTAAGTACAGACACACACAGAAAAACAGAATAAGGCTTTACTTAAAGTGCACAGTGTCACTGTAATAATTAACATGCCAAGTACACGTTCAAGGCGTCTCTGCTTCTCACCTGCTCTGGTTGATGTTGATGCTGTTTATCTTGTCGGCACAGATCCCAATCTTGGTCAAGGTCTCAATCACATGGTCACTCTGCAGAACCACATCTCCCTGGGAAGAAACCGTCAAACAGGTACACAGTGAAGACTCACAGTAAAACGCATTTACAGTTATACAAAGCTACATGAGATCTTTTTTTAATAATTTGTAATGATTAACATATAATATGTCCTTGGTTCACCTTCTGTTTGTTGTCGTCACTGGGCACGTGCAGAACAAACAAGCCGTCGCTGAGAGAGCTGACTGAGATACCTGCAGGGGAAGGACAGTTTTAATCCACATCCGAATGAAATAACCCCCTTTGCAAATGATGACTGGCAGTTGACCTCTGACCTTTCAGAGCTCCGTAGTCAATGCGCTGTTTGAGTTTGGCCTCCTCTACAATAAAGACACTGTTGGCGGTGAGCAGCAGCTGGCGGGGCCGAGCCTTGTAGCCTTTTCTGTCGTACTTGGTGACTGGCACTGCATACTAGGAACAGATGGATGATGATCAAAACACCTGATCAATACACTTAGAGACTGCTTCTAAACTGCCCTTTGTTTTGTGGCTTTGCCCGACTAACCTTCATCTTCTCGCTGCCCAGAGCCTGCAGCACCTTGGGGTTAATGTCCTCGCCATCTGAATGAGAGGAGGCATGCTGTAAAACTCTTTAGCCTGCAGAAGTTTCACGACTGATTTGTTGTAGTAGGAAAAATGTCGGAGTCTTACTGAGCCTTGTGCTGACAAACAGTTTGGGCACGCTCTGTGGATAGTTGTCCTTCTTGTCCTTGAAGATCTCACTGGCCATCATCTTCTGCTCCATCTATTCAAACAGATTTGATAAAAGTGAAGCAAAGGAAAGAGCCAGCAAACAGTTAGATTACACAGAGCGTGTCTTGGCTGGTGATGGGACAATAGTCACCTGGTGCTTCCACTCAGGACTGATCTTCTTGCAGTAGCTCCACACCATGTTCTGCATGCACAGATTACGCAGATGCTCTGATGCCTGAAGACACAGAAATATGTATTATTTCACAATAGCTCTGCTGGCAGTAGGGTCATGTATATCATGTGGAGTCATACCCTGCATTCATGTGGTGTTGGAATGATCGGAAAAATTAGTTCCCAACTGGGAAAATTCATATGAACGCCCCCTCAAGTTGGAACAACAATTCGGAAAGTCTGCACAAATTTTGGTACATGACTTGCCGAAAGTTGATGTCATATATGCAGAAACATGGCGGACGAAAGTAAATGTTTTTGTAATCTGGTATAAGGTTGTAACTGTTAATTGCTGTCCATGTAGAGTGACCTAGATCAGTTAGAAAAGTTATTTACTAGCATCAACCCTGATAACAAGTCGGGTAAAGCAATCTTTAAGTGGTTTTAGGGAATGTACTGGTGCAGCAATAAGTCTGGGACTCTCAGTCAATCCATCACCCAGAAAAGAAGCTATCAACCTGTTGTTTAAAACGCTCTGAGAAATAAAATACAACACATCTTCTTTGTAGCGTCCATGTTGTTTCCACATTATGAATTAAAAGCTCCTAAACACACCGAAGTCGGAAGAACGACTTCCTAACTCTGGAAATGGGACCATCCGAGGAGCATGTTAATGCAGCAATAATACATACTAGTCACTGTAACAAGTGTATATACATTATGTAACATGCTAGTGTTTTTCTTGACACTCTTTCTTGGATAAACATTCACCTTTTAAAATGTTCTAAAAGATAAATTAAATTACAGTATTTGTATGTACATATCTAAAATGATGGATATGATGCCGTTTGAGCACATCATTTTTTTTGTTGAACTGATTAATACTCTACTGACTCTAAGAATCATTAACATGAGTTGATACTAATGGACATGTTGATCAGATCTCACATGACTCTATAATAATATGCTCAATGTATTGATGGAATTTCTTATTATTACCCTGTTTAACACTGAATTATGGTGTCCCACAGTAGTCAAAATGTAAACCGTTGGCACAGTCTCTCAAGTAAAGTGCACTATGATGATGACCTACGTGTGTGTGTGTGTGTGTGTGTGTGTGTGTGTGTGTGTGTGTGTGTGTGTGTGTTGTATCCCCACCTCAGTGAGAGCAGCTGGAGGTGTCGGCCAGCTCTTGTCCAGGACATTCTTGGGCAGGTTCCTGCGCAGCGTCATGAGGAAGGAGTAGCGCACATAGTCCAGGAAATACTCGTTCTCTGGACAGCGCTCCCTGTGGCGGTAGATGAAGCCTTTGATGAACCTGAGGATGGGACAAAAAAATTAGGGTTTACAAAATCCATACATATGCTCATTTTAAAATCCCGTTAGCGCACATTTGCTCTCTGAGTAAGGTGTATTTATCAAACAGTGAGTGTATTGTGCCATCTGCTGGTCTGGTCCTGTATGATCTGTACCTGCGGATAGTATCAGCAGCCTGTCGCCTGCGCTGGGCCCTCCTCCTGGCCAGAATCCCTCTCCACCACGCCTGGATGGTAATAGCTGCAAGGCACATTACATACATGATCACAAACAAATAGATTTCACCTTTCAAAGAAATCGTTATTGTAGCTGTTAAACAAACTCTAAAATTAAATGTCAAATGATCCCAGTGAAGATGCGAGTAAGTAGATGTTTCCTCACCTGAGGTTCGGAGTTTCTGGTACTTGGACTTCTGGCTGTAGCCTCTCCATCCTGCCTGCAGCTTTGTGGCTGACAAAAAGAGAGACAAATGGTTGAAATGTGTGGAGATATATTAGAAATACTAGTCACAAACCATCAGTGGTGTCAGAGGCTCTTACCAAGACTGTGTTTCCTGGTCTCTAGTGCATCCTCGGTGGCAAACAAGGTCTTTGGGAAACGGATGAAGATTTTGGATCTGAAAGGTTTTAAAGGAGTTTAAATCAAATAAATTTAACACATTAACACTCCTAATGCTTTACAAACACACTTAATTGGAGTTCAGAGTCAAGAAAAAGCAGAGGGAAAATTACAAACATCATAAAAGGGCAACGAAGGGAAAAATACATTTAAAAATGTTAAAAAAAAGAAAAAAAAAAGAAAATGCATGTTTAAAAAGAAAAAGAGGAGACATCTGTTTGACTCATATGAAAGTGTACATTTTGGGATCTTTATCTGTGTTGCTGACCTGCCCAGTTTGTACTCCTCCGGCTTGTATCCCAGGTGTTTGACCAGTGTGGCCACTCCATCAGATTGTTTCCCCTGCCAGTTAGGCCATGTGTCTGGACATAGGGACTTATACCTGAACAGACACAAAAAACACAACTAAATACTAGAGTACTGGGTCGGAATAAAGCCTAAAGGTTAGAAATGACATCCTTTAAGCAAAAAACCTAGGTTTAAATCCCCACCACTTCTAGAGCTCAATGACCGGCCTGTGAGAGGTTCTGTACCGGCATCACGTGAGTTCATAATAGGGAGGGTCCTGAGAACAGAAACTATTATTATAATAATGACAGTAATCTGCAACTACTCTGATAATCGATTAATGGTAAAGTCATTAATCAAGTGAGTAGTTGCAGCCTCCGTCTTGTGAGGATTTACTGCTTTCGTTGTCTCATGTGACAGCAAACAGAATATCTTTAGGGCTTTAGGAAATTATGAGAGTGACTTTTCACTA
The DNA here is from genome assembly GCA_002120245.1 of Maccullochella peelii. Classification (NCBI taxonomy): domain Eukaryota; kingdom Metazoa; phylum Chordata; class Actinopteri; order Centrarchiformes; family Percichthyidae; genus Maccullochella; species Maccullochella peelii. Next base: position 28,158 of record LKNJ01001217.1, on the reverse strand, counting down.
TGTCCTGACATTTAATAGACCACAACGATTAATTGAGAAAAAAATCGGCAGATTAATTGATAATGAAATAATTGTTTGTTGCAGCCCTACTAAGGCTCAGTGCCTAGCTTTGTCTTTGTCAAAGCTTATTCCTTTCAGATTTAAAGTTTAGCAATAAAGCTGACACTCTTATTCAAAAAGTAATGAATGTGCTAGGGGATCAGTGTCTTGATAGGACAGGACACATCCTGGGACTGATCCTGAACCCTCCACATTATATAAAGACAGGAAACCACAACAGCAGGTCTTTACTGTTAGATTGTAGGGGCTCATTAATCAGTGTTTGTACAGCTTTTTAAGAGTAAAATAGAAGCACTTTTCAAGCACTTTCAAGGCACCTAAACCAACATTTTCCAGACTCTCTAAGCCTTTAATTGTTACTATAAATGCAGGAGACAGCAAACAAATATGACGAACGGATCATTTCATTTTAAACATTAAAAGATTTTTGGTTTACATGAGTGATTGTGTCGATGATGAAACAGCTGATTATGTTGAAAATCAAGCATTTTTCAAGGATTATGTTCAAATTCAAGCATATTCCTAACATTTAAAACACAACAGTTAAAATTAAGCATTTTCCAAATTTTCAAAGCTTTGTACAAACCCTGATTAATATTGAGGTCAGAGGAATATTTTACTTGTGCCATCATTCTCTTAAAACTGTATTAATAGGCCCAAATCAGCCCTTCTTTACAGCTCGGCTCTGTATGCGTAATCTGGACAATTTGACTGAACTTAGAGAATCATATTGGTTGTGTACTAGAAGACAAGAAAGGGCACATGTACTGGATTCTACTCTTGATACAGTGCTTCAATGTGATTGCACCTTACTGGTAAAAAAACAAAACAAAAGACAAGTAGCTGATCACCTCTGTAGGAAGATCTCGTAGCGCCGTCTGTAAGCAAAGCCGGCTCTCCTCACCCTCAGATTCTCCATCAGCCCCAGATACTTGACCTGGTGACGGATCAACACCTCGTCAAATCGAACTGGGACGATAAGAGGGGGGGGAGGGGGGAGATGGAGAGCAGGGTCAAATCAAGTCTGAGAAAAATGTAAAGTCTGTTGGCACAAAATGAACCACAGAAAACCAGTAAATGCTAAACAACCGAAGTAGGAGTGACAAAGGACAGAGAAACAGTGTGAAACTAACAAAAGGCCAACTGTGGAGAGAAACAAAGGCTGGCCCGACGACCACACGGAGAGTTACACTGCAGCCACTCACACAGCTGAAAACAAACTGTTTTGGTTGGAATTAGCAAAAAGCACAGGATTAACATGATGTTTCTGGGAAAATATTAACTTGGTTAAGCTGCTTCAACTGTGTTTACAAGACCTGAATTTCTTTTAACACAATTCGACTAATTGAATTGAAGAAACTTGAACATAGTGTTTTGTACAGAAGAGGACTAGGGCACATGTGAACATTTTTTTTTGAGTTCTGACTTTTTTTTTAAAGTCAGAATTGTGATTTAAAAAAAAAAAAAAAAGTCAGAACTCAAAAAAAAAATTTCGCATGTGGCCCTAATCCTCTTCCGTAGTTTTGAATGTCAGACACTTGAACTTGAAATCCCAAACCACATAAATTCAGCTTTTCAAAGTAAAACATTTTAATGCTATAAATTCAATGATATTTAAATTTCAACATTTCAACAAGTATTCAGCAGTGATTCAATTTCACAATTAGGTATCCAGTTGCTTATGAGGTTCTAATTGTTAAAGCTATTATTTGCTTCCATATTAGCTTGCCAAATTGTGCTGTAGGTACTGTGCGATACAAAATGTAGACCTAAAAACATTGATGGAAAAGTCGGACCATGGGTTAGCAGCACAACATAGCAGAAAGTTTCATGTTCTTCTACTGACAAATATTAATGTCAGCCCACACATATTTCTTCCATTGTGGAAAAGGGAAAATAAACATGTGTGTTGTCTGATAAATGACTCGATAACAAAAGTTAGTGGATTCAGAGTGTACTGAGGAGACACTTTGATAATCCAGGATGTCCAAAAAGTATGGAATCCTTTTTATTTGTGATGTAATGCACACAAGGATTTTTGGTTTCTGATTGAGGAGTTTTCGGTTTGAACTCCACATATGTCACTTTTTATACTCACTACTTGTGATTGGAGTTTGCTATGATGAGTCTGATAACTCCATATTTGAAGAGATACTCTAAGCATTTCTGCATTCCATACTAAGCAAAAAACAAGACTTGACTTCATACCTGCTTGCTTGGAGTCATTGGGCTTGATGCAGCGGACGTACGACGGCTCCTTCGACATGAGGATCTCCATGAGTTTCGCCAGACTTGCTTTGAACTGGGTGGCTGCCTGGAGGGGCAGACACAGACAGACAGACAGGTGAAAGCTGGTTAGGAAGGGATGAAGAGGTGAAGGTAAGAGGACAGGAAAGAAGGCTCATCAGAAACTGAAGGAAAGATTTAATAGAAGGTAGAAACAGAAGAGGAGAAGAGTGTGTGCACGCCCGCAGACAGAGATGGTGACCTAAAAAGAGCTACACAAGCAGAGGGGTGGCTGATGTGAACGGCAGTCCAGTAGAGACTGAACACTGGGCCCAGTGTGGAGGACTGGGACTCCAACTTGCCAGCCTGTGACAGTACCCTGTTCAAGTGTGTGTGTGAAGGGCATACAAGTGTCAGGGCATTCCTCAGTGAGTGGGAGGCCGCAGAGAATCCCCATCAGCCCGCCCACTCATCACCGGAGAGAGGAAACACACCACTGTTTGTTTTGCTGTGGGAAAGTATGTTGGGATGCATGAGAGAATTGATTTAGAAGAGTGTGGAGGACAGGCAGAGAGGGAATACACACATACACACACAAACAACAAGGTATCTCACCGTTTCTGGGCGTTTCTTGTCACTCAGCTCATCCCTGTCAAAACATTGGGTCAGGATCTTGTTCTCTGACATACACATGACCTGCAAACATACACAAAGGACATTTTTAACCTCTGGATGGGGCAAACACTGTACAACTTTCCACAAATGTATCACGCTATCCAAATGAAGTACAGCTTGCTGCTTTGTCTTATAATCCTCCCAATTCATTATCTTCCTGTTGATTTTAATCTCAGTCTCACCTCTTTTAAGTTCCTGAAGAGCAGGTCATTGTTCTTGTCCAAAAATCCTGAGGGAGAGATTTGAGAATTTGATTTTTGATACATTTACTGATTAATCACTTCCACTGTATCACTGCATTTACACTTGATGGCTACATACACATGGTGCAAAAAGATTGAGGCTAAAGCTAACATGCCCCAGGAAAAAAGTCAGCAGCTGATGGGCTGATACTTGGACAAACAAGACAGAGATTATAGTTATGCTTCATGTTCATCTTTTCAAATAGTGTGTTTCATGTTTAACTTTACTAGAGAAAAGGCTTTTGTTTTTTAAAGGATTCGTTTTTGGGCATTTTGCCTGTATTCAATTCAATAGTGAGAGCTGAAGAGAGAGACAGGGAAGGTGGGAGAGAGAGTGGGGAGGACATGCAGCAAAGGACCGGGGTCGCTGTGTTAAGGACTCAGCCTTCATGGTACACGCTCTACCATGCCTGACCTCCATGCCAAATTCACAACACCAAACATCTGAGGACTTGAGGTCACACTGGCATTGTTTACAGCAACACACACACCGTTGACATTGTAGTTGACCTCTCCAGCGTAGTGCAGTAGTCTGAATTCGTCACGGCCCATTACCTTCCGGGTCTTTGCATCAGCCAGCTTGTGACTGGAGGGAAACACACACACACACACATCATGGATATATCAGTAAATGGACTGGACACATATTCAATAGTTCACAGTCTGGTACCACAAGCTAGTCAACAGCCAAACTGCTTTGGGTATATGTGTGGCAGTAGGTATAGAAGATGAAAAACAGGACTCAAACTAACGTGACCAAGTGTGGGTGTCCTCCCACAGTGTCCTCCAGCTTTTCTAGGAAGGTGAAATCACTGGCGTCTCCAGGTCTCAGACACTCTTCATCCTGTGACAGGAAGACAAAAAGAGCAGTGATCAGTCATTGTTCACAAAAGCAAAAACTATTCCAGCTCTATGTCCCCATATCATCTATTAATTCATTATTTTATTTATTATTCAGATGATACCAGTTTTTGCTTCTCAATGACTGAGCATTAAAGGAATTGAGGGATTAAGGGACAAGACTCCAAGGGTTATTTCCCAAAATGTTGAACTATTCCTCTAATGTGACACCTTATCTTGACACAAGTTCTTTGGGTGTTTTATATTTTGGCAGACATCCACTGAATTTAATAAGCGAGCTTTCTTTTGAAATAAAATCTTTGCTTCAAATCCTCTTAAGCTTTGAAACCTCTGCTGTGGAGGCAGAGCGCAGTGTGTCTTCTCCTCACCAGAATGGAGATAATGCCTTTGAACTTCTCCTCCACCAGGTCACAGATGATCTTGTTGTTGAAGTACTGCACCGGCTCCCACTGCAAAGACACTATTTCGATTAGGGATCAGGAGAAAATGTATTGACACACAAATATCAACTGGACTTGCCTGGCATAATGAACATAATGAAATTGTTTTTCGAAGAGCCGCGGCCAGGTCTTTTTCTCACTGTCTGAACTTAAAAAACTTCTTTGACATAAATTTTGCCAGAATTTATGAGTCAAAAACCTGATACAATTACAACTATTCTAAGCTATTTAATGACCTGAATGAAGTCAATTATCTGCAGAATCCCAGGAATCCTGGCACACACACACGCTGCTCACCCACTTATATGTGGATGCACACATGAACACAGAGCTCCACAGGCTGAGCGCAGCAGTGTTAGGTTACGTTAGCACTAACAGCCACATAATTTCCACAGAGATGACGCGTGACCCGTGCGGCCCACGGCCCTGATGTCAGATAATAATGGGTTCTTTGAGAGGTGAGTCCAAGTTTCTCCCACAACCTGCTCTCTGACCAGTGCATTTAGTTCAGTCTGAACAGAAGAGGCCCTTGTTCCAAAGAAGCAAAACAACATAAATGCAATGAATATAAATGGGGCCAAGACAAAAGGGAGCCACTGAGAAGAAGATTCAAGAGAGAGAGATGTTGAATTAGATATCATCTTTCAATGCAGACCTCTTTTGACACGTAATTTCCTTAAGAGGTAATTGTGAATAAATAAAATACACTATAACTAACAATAACAGAGTTAAAGGCTTTATTTCTAATGGGGCAGCTTCCTCTAAAAATACATGCACTTACTGTAAATCACTTTAAGGAAAAAGCCTCAGTGAAACAGCAGAATGATAAATTTAATTACCAGTTCCACATAGAAAAACACAACTGCAACCACGATCACATTAGGAGCTCTTTGCGAAGCCTGAACCCTGGCTGAGGGAGGAGAAATGGGACTGATTGGACAGCAGGAAGAACGTAAAATAAAAGCAAGAGTGCTGGTGAAGGCTGATCCAAAGGAAAATAACAGTCTTTCCACATAAACCCATATACAGAATCCAAGTGTAAATGCAGTTAAAGTGCGGTGGGGGGTGAGAGGGGGGGACACGGAGGAATGTCTGACCGTGATGCCTTCGGCCTCGTACTCCTCTTGCTCTGACTTGAGGGTGAGCTCAATGAAAAGCTGCTGCAGCTTCTCGTTACAGTAGTTGATACAGAACTGCTCAAAGCTGCAACACACAACAATACACACAATAGCTAAATGAAAATAAACAAGGCACAGGGTCATAGACATGTTATTGATTTTCTTACCAATTCATATTATTTTGGTGGTGGGTGATTTTAACTAAAGGCTAATATTACCCAGATAGAGTGATCTTACCATAATTCATACCATATATAAACATGGCTTACATAAACACTGTGAAGGTTTAGGTTGGAGGCAAATTATTGACCTTGGAAATAGAGGTTTGAATTTGGCACAAGGTCCACTTATTATGAATTTCTGGAGCTTTAAATTGCATCTGAAATATAGCATATGGAGTTTACTCCAGCAGCCGATGAAGGCCACAAAATGCAGCTGAAAGCTCCAGAAAATTCCAGGAAGTGGACCTTCTGCCAGATTTTTATTTTATTTAACTGTGTGGGTTAGTTTTGAGTGTTTTTTTGTTCCATTACTTTAAGGTTTAGATGGATATGTAGATGTTGAGCAATCTCATGAAAATAAGAAACAAACAAAGTACAGTTGAGTTAGATGTCTGTTCTAAACTGTTGCTCGCTTTTAAAGAGCTACAGTTTAAATTCAGCGTGAACAAACAGCATAAATACTGTACCTGTTATGCTGGAAGACCTCAAAACCATAGATGTCCAGCAGGCCAATGACAGAGTAATTCTTGTAGGAGTCATCCTATTAGAGAAACAGAACAAAACTCATCTTTGTATATTTTCACATTAAGATAAATAAAGATATAATTAAAGATAAAGATAAATAAAAATGAATAAAGATTCTACTTAAAAATCATGATTTAAGAATTAAATAGAGAAATAAAATGTGCATTGAAATAAAATGTAATTTCACTCCACTATACGTTGACTGATTTTCAATAGCTGTATTCAGAAAATAATGTACTTTTAGAATACTATTAGTGTACACTCAGTATATTGGTCTAACCCCAGTATGTAATAACTGACACAGTAATGAAACCCTCAGTAAGAATAAGATATTATTGATATTATATTTGAGAATATTGGGTAATGCTCTTCTTGTGAACTTGTACATGTCCACAAGGTGGAGCTGTGCTGTAATAGATCAAAGGGTCGACATGCTCTGCACTACAGTGTTGGATAATGTCTGGATTTAGTTTGAGAAATGTAGTGTGAGTGATTTAATGTCAGTATGATGAAGTGAAATTAAATAAGATGAAGTGAAAATGTATTGAAGGTTTCAATCCTTTAGTGGAACAAAAGCCAACTGTGCAGTCATACCAAGGCGTGGCCACTGCAGTGACTAAGATGCATACCATGTATGCCAGTGAAGCGTTGATCTTGTTTACCAGCCAGGTAAAGGTGCGTCCGTAAACTGCCTTGGACAAAGCATCCCGAGCTGATGACGCTTGCTCTAGGTTCAGCGGGCTCATCAGCTGATGAAGGAAAAAAAAAACACACTTTCACACACACAGGCAGGCAGGAAGGAGAGAGGCCGAGTAGAGACAGGCAAAGACAATCAATAACAGAGTTACAAAGAGTTCAGCAGGGACAGTTAGACAAGTTACAATATAATTACATTGGACCAGACCAGACATTACATAGACAGGAAAGCTTTGTATACAAATGCTTATCACACACTTGCGCCACAATGAGAGTGTGTATCCAAACCTACCTCCTCTCCCTTGGCAATTATCTTCTTGTGTGTGAGTGCCTCTGTCAGCATTGTCCCATTCACTCCTAACAACTGGAAAAGCACAACAACATTAGCACGCATCACAGCCACACCAGTGACAAATAAATGATCTCCAGACAGACGTCATGCCACTTAGCAGCAGTCGCATCCTGGGTATGGTATCTGTTGATTATGTCTGATGAAGTGTCATTAGAAAATTGAGGCAGGAAGGAATGGGGGGTGTTTCTAAGAAAAGTGTTGTATCCAAAGTATGATCCACATTTCTACAGCAGTGTACGACTATTCAGACGGACAAGTCTTCACCAGCATTTGTAGGATATATTGATATGTAAATTGTAAAGAAAGAGTGTGGATGAGGAAGCCTGTATTTATCCAACGTCTCAGAGTATGAAATCAGTCCTAACTGACCAAAAATTCTCAAATTGAGACATTTGTGGTTCTATTTTTAGGATTAGGAGGAGTAAAGGCTAACTTGGCCAATATTTAGGAGTGCCCCAGACATAGACATATCTAAAAGTAATAGATAAAGCGTTGAAATAGTTAATTAAAAGTATTGAATAAATGGTTGTAAGATAAAGCTAACAGTAATGGATAACCAGTTGAAAAAGTTAGCTAAAGATAATGGGTAAACAATTGAAATAGTTAGCTATAAGTAATCAATAAATGGTTAAAATAGATATGTAAAATTATTGAATAAATGGTTGAAGCTTCTGCCTCTTTAAGTAGTAACGCAAACTTGACTAAACCAACCTAAACATTAACAGTTCAATGGTTTGAAAAATATATTGTAACAAAATCCACTTTTATGTAGTCAAATAACGTCCAGTTTAACAGCACATTTAGAACATGATGGTGGTGTCGATAAAGAGGAACTTGAGTTCTTCTGACAGGGCTGTGGGGTCCATCAGACAAAAAAGGTGGGAACCACTGACTTAGTTATTTCCCCTTCTACATAAAACCTATGATGCTGGTTTCTGCATTTCCAGTTGTACACTTGTTTAATATCCAAACAGCACCCATCAGAAAAACTACAATATGCCATCATAATTTATACTTTGCTAGTGTCATAAAACAGCGATATGTTACTCTCTCCTAAAAGTAGTGCCTTCCCTCGCTGAGAGTAAGTGAAGGAAGCTCCATAAATAACTTCACTGTCAGTGCTATTCCTAAGAGGAATTCTGAGATACTTGATAAATACAGGCCGAGACCTTTTTTTTTTTTTTTTTTTTTTAAATCCCCTCTCCCCCCTGGCCTGTTAAGAATGTTTATGAATCTGCTCTGTGCAGCATCTTACCCTGGCCAGGTACTTTATCTGTGTGTCAGAAGTGATGCAGGTGTTGCCTTCTTCCCCGCCGTACTGCACATTCCCCAGGTGGAGCACACTGGCGATTATGTTCAACAACTCCTACGCCGAGAAAACACAGAGAGGGAGGGGAAGGAAAAATAAGGACAAGAAAGAACAATATGGGAAGAAAAATGAACATAGAAAGAGGTGGAGAGTGGGGACAGAGATGGACATTCAGGAGGAGGGAGAGAATAAAGGTAAAGAGATGAGAGGCTGCTGCACGATAAGATTAAACATCTGAAGTTACTGCCAATCTTCATGTGCGCCTTGGCAGATAAGGGTGGCTTTGATTAAAATTGGGTTAAGAACTGAACAGGACAGGAATGTAGTAACGTGCTCACCAAGTATCACACTAGAGCTGCACACACTCACACCTGCTCTTCACTCTATAAGCAGTGTGAGACCTAAAAAGTTCTGGCAGCAAGCCCAGACTCATGAACATGTAGGAATACTCCCACGCTCATCATATAATAACAGCCACACACACACACACACACACACACACACACACACACACACAGCTCTGTCTAACAAACACTTTCAAATACAAACATCCACAGTGCAAGTCTGAAACAGGAACATGGAGTACTTTACTGTTCATAGTAAGAACTGTTGTACAGTGGGGGTTGTGATGTTTAAAGTTTTTTTGTTTCAAGAATTTAGTAGTCAAAGTGCACAGTATTTATATGTATAGGCTTTATACAGCCATTACTTTGGGTGACACAACAAACATGTCAGACATGATTTACACAGCTTGGAATCGGTCCTTACCTCCACCTCGTCCTCGTTGAAGCCAATCACAGTCAAGGCTTTCCTCACCACCTTCCAATCACTGCGATCGTTGATGGAGCTCACTTTGGGACAGTTACCCTATGGAAAACACACACACACACACAAAACCTGAATCACTAATCTGAACAAATTATGTATTTATCATCTATGTCAGCTATTCATTTTCTAGTAAAGTTCAGAGCACGTCCAGGAAAATCCATAAAGCAGCTTATGTGTAAATAGGTGTTTACATGTGATGTAAACACCTATTTATATGTGATGTAAACACCTTTTTGCACAAACACACATGAGGTGTTTTTGCTCAGTAGCTGTGTATGTGTGTGTGTGTGTGTGTGTGTGTGTGTGTGTCTCTGTCTGTTCACTGAGGGGAGGGTTCAGTTAGTGCCTTAAGCCAGATTTGCCCCCTGAGGAAAGCTCCTCTCACTGCACTGAGAGTCCCCAACTGGGAGCCTATTAACCAGAACTCCCACTGGGACACACAAACACAGACCAATGACTTATGACAGGATAGAGAGAGAGAGCAAGAGCGAGAGAGAACAACTTACTGCAACATCCCTGCAGATGGTTACAGATGGTTTATATTCACCTACAGGTTTCTCTCCAGAGCCAAAGGTGCGGCTGGATAATGACTTCATTGAGACTTAACTATAATTTGGCATTGTTGTAGGTTTACCCATGAACTAAAAGATAAATGTATACTATGTTATTCATCTAAAATAAACCAACATTTACTGCTAGGCAATTAAGATATTGTAGTTCTATCAAGTAAATCCAAAACTTAAACCAGGAATCGGAAAAGACAGAAACATAAACCATGGCTGTCTATGTTAAGAAAATGAACAAAAAACTTACTTAAAACTTTCACTTTTGGTAAAGTACCAAAAGACCATACACCCTATCACACATAGAAATATTAATAATGAGGGTACACTTCTGAGATTATGAGAGCTAGCAAGCTTACTTTTTAAACTCAGCTGTCTTAATAAGAAGTTAGCTTAGATGTTAGCACCATCACTACCCAATTCATCATGACAGTACATGAAATGCAATGCCCAGCACAGTACAGATTATGTATACACATAGAAAATGGTTACCTAGTAATCAAAAACTGTCAAGTACTGAAATGTAGCATTGAACGCTTGGTCTGATTCATAATCTTCATTAAATCATATTTGTAGCCATGTTAGCAGCATGGCAATGTCAAAGGTCAGTTAGTCGGTCCACCACTTTGGTCCATTAAAAAACTATAGGATTAATTTCCAGGAAATTTTACACACAGACATTTGTGGTCCCCAGAGAATACTTATGACTGGTGATCTCCTGACTTAATGTTCCAATCAGGATGAACTGTAACAACTCTAGCGACCCCTTAACGTTTCATCTAGTTCCATCATCATGCTGGAGCCGATCCCATCTGACATCAGGCGAGAGGCCTGGACAAGTCGCTTATCAATCACATGGCTGACACAAACAACCATGACCTAACCTTCATGTCTTTGGATTGTGGGAAGAATCCGCAGTACCCAGAGAAAACCAACGATGATGACCTACCTAAGATGATGAACATGGTAAACATTATACCTGCATAGCATCAGTATGTTAGCATGTGATGGGCTAGGGCTGCTTTTGTTTAGACAACATTTAAAAAGTTTGGCTTCCTTTGTTAAATGGAGCAAAAATATGTTTACATTTTGGCATCAGTACTGATTTTTTTTTTTAAAAACACAAAATAAAAAATAGAGCAGTGTGATTTTATCTAGGAAGCTATCTTTGGCTGGATGAATTTTCAGCAGCAGCACAATCAATATATCAGCTGAGGCTGCTGCTAATGCTGAAGGTTATTATCACATTAATGCAGCTAATAAATACTGATGCTGAATGAACGAGATACTCACATTGGCAAGGTGCTGTTATTACTTCACAGACACAGAAATGGCGTTGCGAGGTGGGAGGGACCGCTGGTTCCGAAGTATTTCTTCCCCATTCTATATATATTTTCTTTAAGCAATATCCTTAGTGTTACTGAACATAAAAACATGTGACTCTCCCGGATGAGATCTTTGTTTCTGAGATATCATTTTGGCATGTCGGACGTGTCTAAATACTACATTACCCATGTGTCTCAGCTGCTGCTGCCATGGAGGTCAGTCAGAGGCTCAAATCAGAGCGGTAGCAAATTCAAAATGCGTTGTGGTTACAGAACGCGGTGCCATAGTTTCTGAATTCACCCACAGTTGAACCAGTGAACAGATTTAAGCTGCAGATTGTGTTTTCAGTTTTCTCAACACCATCATCTTTAGCTTCCACCCGCCATTAACAGCACATGACAGAATTTTAAGATATTGGATTGCATGTTTCTTGCCGAAATGCACATTGGGAGTTAACGCCTACCTCATAGGTTTTATGTACGCAGGCTTGTGCCTTTGACTTTTTCAAAGAACCAGATATTTCTTCTTCTTTTCTTTTGTACTGATGGTTTAACAGGGATAGTTAAGAGAAGAACTGCTCCAAATGTTAGTTAAGTGACAATGTCTATGGGAAAAATGAATGGGACTTTTACTTCCGGAACCAAGGGCTCTATGAAAGTACTAGATACTTACTTTGACCAGGAACTGGTACTGCTGAGGGTTCCTTTCCAGGCCAAGGCCTCTCAGCAGGTCCTCCTCCCCTCCCTCAATCAGCTGATAGAAAATGTGGAAGTTCCTTTCCCCGTGGTTCTGGTGGACCACGCGGGACTTCTCCAGCAGGTAGTTGATGATGTGGCCTCCCACCGGGGCACCCTGCCGACGGGATAAAGGCCAGGGAGGGAGGGGGGAGGAAGGGGAGGAGGAGGAAAGGGTAAGGCTGGGGTACTGAGGTGTCATATAGGGTTGATATAACATGCAGGTCGACAGGGATTTTGTAGTCCATAACATATTTTGCGTACCCACAAAAAAGGGATACAGGAGGGAGGAGTGATGTGATTAATTACACTAAAAAATCTAAGCAAAAACACAGACAGAAAACAAAGTATATTTACAATGCCTGGATTTTCTTGCTTGTTTTTCAATATGTGGAAATAATATTTTTGGTTCTTGCAACAATCTGCTTCCCTCTGAAGGAAGACTTGAGAGTGTTTACTCTGGCATAAAGTACCTGCAGTATAAATCAGACTGTCCCGCTCACCTTGAAGTCGAACTGAATGTCCATGTACTTGCCAAAGCGGCTCGAGTTGTCATTACGCAACGTCTTGGCATTGCCAAAGGCCTGGAGAGAGGATAGAGTGGGATTGAGAAAGGAGAGGAGTGATGATTGACAGATGAAGAGGCAGAGAGAAGGTAGCAGTGAAACACAGAGAAAACCACAGGCATTAGAGGCCCAGCAGTATTTGTCTAGGACAGTAGCACAGATTATAGGGCATAGTATACACTTAAACACATCTGGAAAGCATCTGGCAGAGACATGCCAGACATCAAAACAAGCGCTTCTGTAAACTCTAACACCTCTTTATTGCCTTCATCCGCCAAAATACTGGCTTTTAACCAAACCCAGAAACAATCAGCACTCTATCCTTTACAGTTCCGCATACATATCCTAAAAATATTTAAAGTATATGTGTGATGATGCTGATCCTATGTGTTTATCAAAATACGTGTGTTTGCATGTCAAGTTTGTTCAACCAGTGTAGATTTTTGAAAGCATAAGCAATGTGAATATGGAATACATTTACATATTAATGATCATATATTAAACTGAGCCACAATTACCAAAATCATACACAAATTCACTGTTGTTTTTGATGACTCTTGTCAGGGCAGAGAAGCCTCTGAAGAAGCATTTAGACTATAGGACATTCAAACGCTCCAATAAAATGCAGGATAATCAAATCATCTGCGTTATATCCGTCCCAGTGGAGGTGAACAACACTGGCTGCAAGCTCCAAAATTTCCCTTCGCTGAGTCCAAGATGCTAATAGACCTTATATTTGGCAGATAAATCAATAACTGCCACTAAAAACACTGGTTATTGACTGGATTTCCCTCGTCGTTGACCCCTGTGGGCCACTGTACAAGTATTCAGACTGTTGGCAAGTGAAATCAAAGCAAAACAATGCCTCTTTATCATTTTTTTTTTATAACAAAAAGTTATTGACTGGCCGCTGGGTATACTGCTCTAAAAAAGCAATAGTACATAAAATACTTAAAATATTAGGCTTATATAATAACATATTATATATTCTTTATCAGCTTTTCATATCAAACACTGCTGACAGGTTGATATCTTATTTTTATAGAAAAGAAATTAGCCCCAAATTTATCAACAAACCAACATACAGTATCTACTGTAACAAGCCCATTCATCAACACGGCATCATCATACTAAGTTCAGCTGTACAAAAAATCCAACATCCTGACAAGCTCCCTGCTTACTGTGGTTCAGGACAGGACTTGTCCCAGATTAATGATGTGCCATGGTATCTCACCTCCAGCACAGGGTTGGACTGCAGCAGGCGGTCTTTGATGGTCTGCACCTGCTCGCTGGCCGGACAGGTGACGGCATAGTACTGCAGGATCTTCTTGGACGCCTCCGTCTTCCCGGCACCGCTCTCCCCAGAGATGAGGATGCACTGGTCCTTCCTCTCTGTCTTCAGGGAACGGTAAGAGTTGTCTGCCACTGCATAGCTGGAGGAGTGGAGGGAGGGAGAGGCATGATCAGACAGATGTTCAGCAGGATGTTTAGAAGAGTAGCAGAAAACTGAACAAACGTGTTACTGAGACAGGCCTCGGACTGCGAATGGGAAAACATTTGATGTAAAAATATTTTACTCAAGGCCTTATTAGTGGAAAGAAAAAAACATGAATTATGCCAATGTATGGATTTGGCCATTTGGTGATATAATTCAGATATGACAACATTTGTTTGAAATCATACTAAATATATCATTAGTAAATAATGTACTGGTTGGCTACAGGAAGACCTTAGCGTTACCCTGTGGAGTTTCTGGAGCAAAGCTTTACATGTGGTTTCACACTATTCCACTGACCTAGAGGTGGTGGTAATGTGCCAAGAAGAGCAACACTGCACCAGCAAAAGGCAGAGGAGAAGAAAACTGCTAGCTAGTAAACATGGATGTAAACAATGCAGGTTCAACAAAAAAATCGGCTTTACAAATGTACAAAAAGTTTGTTAGACCTCAAGGATACACATAATAGATTTTGGTGAAAAACACTTAATGTGAACAGAAACTTTGTTTACAAAAAATTTCTACAGGGCACCTTTAAGTTTAACTTATGTATGCATGAAAAAAGGCATTTCAGTGTCCTGTGGTTTCCAGTTACCAAATACTTTTGTTTGCTATAAAAAACTGTCAGATTTTAAGATATTCAACATTGGCAAGTATGTTCCATTGGCAGCTTTAATCCAAGATCACTGAAATGGGTGCAAAAAAGACAATAACAGTCAAACATCACAGGGTTAGGGATCCTAACCTTAAAAACAAACGGTTAAAATTAAGCATTTTCCAAACTTTCAAGACTTTGGATGAACCCTGTTATCACCTAATTAAAGAGAAGAAAAAGAATACATTAAATATTCATCAAATATTAGAAACTTAGGTTTATGCTCAACATTACTAAACTGAACTGAATGAATGGGTAAAATAGAAATATGCATTGACATGATTCAGAACAACATGTGGCAACAAAACAGACAATTACTCGTCAATCATGGTGATGATGTTGTGTTCAAAAGATTTAGATCTCTTGGAAAACGTGTGTCTGAATGTAACATAAATCATCTCATAGTGTGTGACCATGGAAAGACACTGGACAACCAGTATGAATCATAAAGTCCAGAGTGGAGCACAGCTTGTTTAAGTTACAGTATCATTTGTCACCCCTGTTGCTGCTATCAGCACAGATATGTTGTTTCAGCCTGTTTGGACACATTTCTGACACCAGACTAATTGCAGGAAGATAAAACCACCAGCTTGGCCATAGCTGCATCGTACTCTATGTGTGTGTACCGTATGTTTGTGATGTTGGGCAACTGGACTGGGGGGTCAGGTTGAGGTCAGAGGAATTCCCTCTCAAGGGAGGAAATCTCTTGCCTGGTACCATCATTTGCTTACTTTTCTTTCCACCTCTCCCTCCCGTTTTCTCTCTGCCTTTACTTGCCAAAGCACATCTTTCTTTCCACTCAGAGGGAGAGAAAACATTTGGCCCTAAGTGTTGAAGTAAAAAGAGAGAAAAAATAACTACCAATGGTTGGAGCAGAGAGAGAAACAGCTAGTGAGAGATTCTGAAATGTTTCGATAACGCCACTTCAAGTCTCCATAATGCACTTGATTGTTTTGTAGCTGACCTATGCTGTCTGGGAGGATTTAATAGGGAATTCCCTGACCATTCCTGTGGTAACCTTTCAAACAAACACTCTGCCTCATGCCATAACATCCTGCAGAGGTCAGACCATGAGACCATTATGTAGCTAGTTGACTCTGTGAGAGTGGCACTTAGGGCAAACATTCCCATGCACCCTAAACATATACACTGTGACAATATTTAGAATGCAGGTGCAACAAATGTTATGTCATCCGAGGGTAAAAAGCTCCACAAAGCATCAACAAGGCAACAGTAAACATGCTGCCCACAGAGGCAAAAAAAATGTTGCACCTGTAATAGCAAAGACATGCAATGAATCATTCCTCCCAACTTTCACTTATGTATATAATGCTGCATTCATGGTCAGGCACAAGATAATGCATTCCATATGAGATTGCCTAAAGGGAGGAAACATGATGGATTGTTTTTAATGATTGTATGTTCTGATGGATTATTTGCTGAAACCAGCTTGTCTCCATGTGATTGCTGTCTTTCAAGCATGAAAAACACAGCGTGAGTTCTGAAAATGTAAAGTGAAAGTGTAGCTGAGCTGCATACTGTTAGGTGTGCAGAGGTTGTATACTTACATGTGTGGCGACACCTCGTAGAAGTTGACTCCACGGTATCGCTCCATGTGGTTCCTGGTGTAGATCTCCAGGTCTTTGTATGGGTTAACTGACACCAGCACTGAACCAATGTATGTCTGATGGAAAGGGAACATACAGTCACATGACATGACTCATGACTCAATTGTAGTAGTGTACCATTAAACAGAGAGACTGTAATTTGTGAAGTAATTTTGCAGTGAGAACATTCAAATGTCGCTGTCATCCAGGTAAATTTCTGTTAATTAATTGCAATTGACCATTTTTGTCCGTTTCTGCAATTTGGCAATATGGCAACACCATTTACCATAAAAAGAAGACACATTGGCACATACTGTATGTCGACCAATAAGTAACAAGAAATTGCCGTAGACAAATACAAAAGGTATGTTTGAGGTCATTTAGAAGCACTGTCCCCACTACAAGAGAAAGAGCACTGCATCAAAGAGCACTGACAGGTTGATTATAAAACATCCCGCTCAGTAAATATCTTGGATTACAATTTTTAATAACCTAATTTAAGGGAATCCTTAAATATGTATGTTACCTGTACACAATGAAAACTGAATATCAGCCAGTACATATCAACAATATCAATATGGACCTCAAAAATCCAGCAGTGGTCCAATATACATATGCAGTTCAACCCCCACCCTCCTCACTACACCCACTCACATAGATGAGGTTCTCTTTGAAGCGTTTGCGCAGGTTCTCTATGAAGGCGGCCTCGCTGGTGTAGTTCTCCAGCAGGACAAAGTCCTGCACGCCCACACGGTCTCTGGCTGTCAGGGCCGACTCCATCATAGCCCGCACCCCGTCACTAGCCACCACCTGGAGGAGGACAAGTAGGGAGTAGGCGAGGTTAGTGACTGCACATAACATAACCTATCTGTACTGTAACACTTCATCAATCAAACTCTGCTTGTCCCATGCATGGACAAATTGGAGAAATGAAGACGGGAGGGAAAAGCTGCACATCACACACACATAATCCATCCT
The DNA here is from genome assembly GCA_002120245.1 of Maccullochella peelii. Classification (NCBI taxonomy): domain Eukaryota; kingdom Metazoa; phylum Chordata; class Actinopteri; order Centrarchiformes; family Percichthyidae; genus Maccullochella; species Maccullochella peelii. The sequence continues at coordinate 10,681 of LKNJ01001217.1, read as the reverse complement.
TATTTGGGTTAGGAAGAAAGGAGAGGACTAAAAGAAACTAACAGTTGAAATCATACATCAATGCTGCAACAAATATTGCTAAAGAAAATGCTAGTAAAAAGCAGTGGAAGTAGCATACAACCTTGTTCAACATCCCAACATCATCAGACAAAAGATACAGCACAAGTATCAGGTGGGTGTGGAATTCAAACTGTAATGCAGGGAGGCCAGCACATACAGCTTCTCACTAAACTGAGATTTCAGAGTAGATGATGGAATAAATGAAAAGATGGTTGAAATAGATTGTTAAAGATCAAACATAAGCCAGTTAGTTTAGCCTGACTAATAAATCGTCTGGGCCCATATATCTGCTCACATTACCTTACTGCAGATGTAGCAATATTTGCGTACATGTTGGCTGATTGTACGAGGGTTAGATATGTTCCAGGTAATATTTCAAAAAAAGGGTAGTGAGTTGACCTTGAGTTAAGATTATCTGTCAAGGTCAAGAATGAGCTTTTATGCATACATTTGAGGGATATTTATCAAAAAATTTGAAAACTCTCAAACATCTGTATTAGTATTGGCCTCAAGAATCCTGTATTGGTTGGCTGCACTGCATTGTTGTCAGTGTTGTAGCATGTCTGTTTTAATTTGAAAAAAGGTGCACTAAGTCCTTCCTGTCCCATATCCTCTCTCATCACATTTTTGAGGACCCCCCACAGCTTTCAACCTACAATAGAGCACATTCAGACCAATGACATGAACGATTCACAGACCTCACATTGAGTCACACAGTCTCCACAACACAACGAAGTGGAGATTTTATGTTTGTATATCGTCCAGTTTTCTTTAAAACAGCCCGTAAGTGATCTTAAGACCTCTAAAAATTGAGATGAAGCCAAGCCCAAATGTGGGAGGAAAAATGTATCACTTCAACCAAAGTGCACCAAGCCCCACCCAGGTTGCACATATTTAAAAATATACAGCATCAATTTAGAATCAGAAGTGTGATCAGAAGTTAAACTGCAACACTTACATGTTTAAGCTCATCAACGCCTTTGCCCAGGAAGCCACTTTCTAAAATAGAGGCTTGAGTTTTACGCATAAGATTGCGAATGTCACTCACATCCATGTTTAACATGTACTGAGTTGGACAGAACTAAAACCAAGTCGACTTGTGCTGGAGGGTAGAGGCAGGGACAGTCAGCACAGGGACAGGGAAAGACAACACACACACACACACACACACACACACACACACAAGTACAGCAGGTGTTGTTGTTGTGCTAAGCAGTACAGAAGTCTTCATCCCTCAGGAGACCGTAAAGAAGAGATGGAGAGAGAAAGAAGAGAAAGCTTGAGGGAGGAGAGAACATATTAATTAGCGATGGCTGAGACAGGAGAGAAAAACACAGAGGAGAGAGGTGTGAGTGGAAAAAAGGGAAGACGAGAGAGGAGATGACTGATGCCAGGTTATGACTCCAGTCCTGCACCATGGCTCCATTTAAGCTGTTCTGGAAAGTTAACAATACTCCCTGAAATTCCACACAGCAGCGCCCTCAACAACACAACACCGAGCCCATTAAATCACTGCATCGCCTGTCTTTTCACTGCACAACAGACACACACATGCACAACATCTTGATCGGATTTCACACAAGTATGCATGAATATGTTTGATCCTGGATTTCAAAGGAGAATTGCAGTGTCCCATGGTGCTCCACACATGGGGAGAAGCCATGGTACACTGGTGTGTGGACCTTGGTCTATGTCTGTAGGTCCACAATACAAGTTCAGGGAAACAGAACTGACACCACAGCAGGTCCCTATAAACCATAATAACACTAGCTAGCACTGCCTGTTGTGTTTATGGTCTTTAATTAACAGAACCACCCCTGCACTTTATCTTTACAACCTTTCAAAGACGTAAGTGGCCTGGCTAGAGGGAGGCTGACTCACCTCTCGTCTTCATTATCTGATGGTAACTCAAGCTCATTGGTGCACCTCTTTTACTTCTTATTCCAGGCTGTAAAATTTGGGCGAGCTTGTGTGCACACGTCCTCACAACGACACAACAAAGGCGCAAATCCAAAGAGTGGACAATTTGATTTCATCCCTTTAGAAGAGAAGGCTTTTACTGTTAGATTTTAGAAGAGCCTACGATATACAACTCCCACATTAAAGCGACTTTAAGTAGGAAATGCAGTGAGCATCAGCATTGCTTTTTATTACACATTGACTACATTCACTGCAGGCTTCTTAAGCACTTGTGGAGGCTTTACAGGTGGCTCTGTCTCAGGCTAAATGCTGCCTCAAGGGCAGGCAAAGCACACATCAAGAAGAGTGGCAATTGATGACGAAAGGACACACTGTCAGTAGTGGTAACGGTGGAAAACAATACACTCAAAGCTCAATGGTTGCATGTAAGGTTAAAGTTATAATCCTTAAGATTTTCATGAAATCAAACCTCATTTTGACTATTTATGGCCGGCCTTTTTCACCCATAGCCATTCAGTGTGTTTACATTCATTAATTACCTCTTATATAGAGGAAGAGCGCAATACGTCATACTCTGAAAACCATGCCCACTGGAGGGGAAAACAATTGGTGCTACAATATGCAACCATGGGCTGAAACGCTAACAAAATGCCTGTAGCTAGCTAAAAACATGTCAAAGGATTATTTTAGCGCCCTATGTCTACCAGAGAGGACAGACTCTTGTCGGTCTGTCTCAGTGTCCCTTCTCAAGCTAAATTACTGTAGTTAGCTAAGGCACTTGCAAACATAATATTACATAGCTTTCTGATTTAGCCACATTCCACTACTACTGTCAAAATGCTTTAACTTAACTTATAGCAATATAGTTAGCCTAAAATTGACCTAGATTTTGATATTTGACTGACCAGTGTCAAAATGCTTGCTGCACACGTAGACATACTGAGTGTCAGGATCCCACAGTGATCCCATTCTTCCTGCTGATGCCTCACGTCTGTATCCACTTTTGTCTTCTTAAAAGCTCAGTTTTTGGGTTTGGCAGCTTATAAAAACTTAGTTCTGGGTTCTTTACCCTGTTGGTAGTGCATCCCACCACACAGCAGCTTTTAGGCATGTTTCTGTTGTTTGCTAGACCAAAGTGACAAGGCGGCACCTTCACGCAATACAAAGTCTCTCACCCTTGGACACCATGGGCTCTGGTGACCTATTGTTTCACACATTTCTACAAAAAGCAAAGAAATTGCAGCTGTGTGTGTGTGTGTGTGTGTGTGTGTGTGTGTGTGTGTGTGTGGCAGAGGGGGGGGGGACCCTAAGAGCTGAGTGTGCGTGACTAACATTCTTTGTTACCAATCACTGCACTTCTCATCTGTCAATCAAACTGTATGGGCTGTATTTTGACCTCTTTCCTTTGGATTTCCTGATGATGAAAGTTTTCTGTATTCATCACCGCTCATGCTAACTAACCACTTCTTTTTCTTAATCCAAACACGCTGCTGTTGCTGCAGCTGGAAACATATGAAACATTTGATTTCCTGTGTAGCGGAGGATTTTTTCCTGGGCAAGAATTACAAGTGTTTAGACCAAAACGTCATCATCTGGGAATAGGTTAAATCACTGTTAGGAGTAGCAAAACTGAGATACATGTACATTAAGATGTCATGGTTTATTACAAAACCCTCCAAATATTATGGTGCCTGGGAGGAAAGAAGCCAGAGCCTTGTTTCCTCACCTCTCCCCTCCTCTTCCTCCTCTATACATTCTCTCATTTACTTTCCCTTCTTGTTTCAGTCTCTCGCCCTCTCTCTCCATTACTTCATTGTTTCCCAATGCTGCTTTTACTGTTTGGCTTTCCTGCGTGCAGTGCCGCACACCGGACCTCCACCCGGTCTCAGGAACATGCCAAGTACGTGCCTACCCGGTTCCTACATGTCGTCATGTTTTCCAAATCCTGTACAGCAAACAAGGCAGCTTGGAGCCAGGTTAGCAGGAGGAGACCTGAAGAGGTGCACCGCTCTACCTCTACTACTGTTCGACGAGTTTCTGAGGGGAGGTACCGATAAATATGTAAATAAACAAACTGAACTGCAGCACATTATTCATATTAGATGGTTAAGAAGAGTGACTGGCAGGTTGTTATGTTTTTCCAAAGGCAGGTGTCAGTCCAGTATGTCAGTCTAAAACAATCCTTAAACCACACCTATCTGCCTCTCTCATCCATTCTTCAGCTCCCACATCTTCTCATCCACTCACAATACCATCACCACTATAGTACAACAACAAAACCCTAGAGGACATTTATGGAACACCGGGTCTTTCTTTATGTCATGGCATGACTCTTGGGATGGCAATGTCGTCGGCCCACCACTACAGACTGAAATATCTCAACGTCTGCAGGATGGATTGGCACAACATTTTGTACAGACCCAGATGATGAATCCTACTGATTTTGGTGATCCATGACTTTTCCTGTAGCGACATGGTGGGAAATTTACTTTTGAAAATGTGAACTACCAGCCACTGACAGATAAATGTTCAAATTCACCAGCCACTCAATAGTAAATCATTATTTTGTGTCTGAAATCCACCATCCACTTTCATATTTTACCAGCATTTGGCTGGTGGCTGGTCCCAATTTCTGTCCCACCATGAGGTTGGCATTTGTGGTTTTGAGTGAAATGTCTCAGCAACTATTGGATGGATTGCCATGACATTTGGTACAGATATTCACGTCGCCCTGGGGGTGAACTGTAATCGCTTTGGTGATCCTCTGATGTTCAACATTTCATGTAGTCACCATCAGGTCAAAACTTTAATTTGTCCAATACTTTATGACCAAATTCCTGCAGAACTAATGAGATTCCCATCAGCATCAGCTGTACTTTGTGTTTAGTGCTAATTAGCAAATGCTAGCATGCTAAACTAAGATGGTGAACATTGACATTGTCACTGTGAGCATTTTAGCATGCTGACATCAGCAATTAGCTCAAAGCACCACTGAGCTGCTAGCATGGCTGTGGAATCTCAGTCTTGTTATACTATTGCCAATACGATACTTGAGTTTCGATATAGATAACAAAATATATTTTTACATACTTTATTTTGAGGAATATAACCATGTTTTTTCTACAAAACCTTTTTTTCCATGTACTGGCTAAATGATTACTTAAATCAGGAACTATTTCATCAAAGAATAAGTAAACAAGACACTATATTTTTTCAGCATGTAAACTGGCTAATGCAAGAACTGATCCAAAATACAATGTATTTAACTGTCCCTCATGCCACCTAGTATTTTTCGCTTGAATCTTAAATCTCGCCATGTTTTTTGTACCAATTCTTCACATTTTCGTCACTTATTCCTGTGCTTTCTCCTTTTTTTAATCCCTCCATCCTCTTACAAATGACAAATTGAAAAAGTGACCATATCTAAGAGAAGCAGAGAAAGGGGGAGAAAGCAGAGGGATTTGATCATCCAGCCAGCGAACAATAGCAGCTTGACCTTTACATCGGCCTGGGTGCGCACACAGAGCTCAGATGTCACACTGTTTATGTAAACCTCATCTAACCTGCTGCTTTCACTGCACCATACAGTGCTCATGATGGAAGCATGGAGGGATAATGATGAGAATTTTAAGACAGGGTGTAAAGTCTTTTCAGACTGGACAGGATTCAAAGAGCGAATAAACTAATCAGGCCCCAGAGCGCTTAAACCAAGAGTTTGCACATGCAAAAGATCCAGGTTAAATATGCAAAAAGGAGAATAGACGAGTGTAGCAGCAGTCATGTTAGGGGGGGAAAAATCCCAACATCTTCTGACTTCTGTTTCACATGATTTGTTAAACTTCTATAATGAGTGAGGCGTGCAAGTCAGAATGATGAAGAAATGGTTAGCTACTCGCAGAATGTTTTGCCCTTTGTCTATATTTTTCTGCTATGAATCAGTTGTCTGGCGCCGATTTCTCCTCTTCTCTCATCTGTTCTGCACTAGCTGCTAGAAAGAAAGGGGGCATGAAGTGAAGAAATACTCATTGCTAGATTCATTCTTGAGATATGAATGCCACCCTTGTGAAAATGTAGTAAGGCTATCATGATGCCAAATGTGACATCAGAAGCCATGCAAGAGCTGATGGTGCTGGTTGGTTTTGAAGGGACCACAAGTCAACCACAGGCTTTATTAAACAAGGAAGTGGCCAACAAATCACAACTCATGCCAACATGGGTAGCTTCCTATCAGTCAGGAAGCTACCCATGTTGGCATAAAAAAAGATATCTAACGAAGTGGAGGTATATATATACACCTATGCCCTATGTTACCGTGTGTTGCAGGTGAAATTACAAACAGGTGATATATCAACAATGAAGCATTTTCCCAGTCCACACCTGTACAGGATCCAAGCTTATTAACATTTTGTTTATGATTACCATGGAAACACCCCTCCAGGCTTGCAGCGAGCATGTTCATTTCCATCCCAAAAGACTGTGGAGCTGCTGTGCAGAGCATTCAGACAGGTGGGACGAGCTAGCTGAGTCTCCTGCAGGCTGCAGAAATGAACCAGACTATCTGAGGACATGTGGGCCAAAACAACAAAACAAGCAGCTGGGAGTACTCTATGTATCCGATTTGGTCATTACTTCACTTAGCACCCACCATGGTTAAGTGTTCCCAAGCGAGTCCCTACTCTGCTGCATTCCTACCAGCTCCAGGTGTGCCATTCTATAGCTTACCCTGAACTTTGATCTCCCTGGAGGGGGGCAGGGAGCAAGTGAATGGACAACTTCCCTGCTGTGGATTCACACGAGTAGCACATTTTTCTTACAACTATCATTTTGTGTCACTGATTACAACCATTAATACAAATAAAGGGACATGTATATCCTTGTGTGGGACTGAAATGTTGCTATATGGTGTCAAAATCAACTTCACCAACAGTAAAAAGTAGCTGATTTTAAAAGCACAAATTGCTGCAATGTCTAAAATATAATATCTACACACCTAGAAATACTGAAATAAAACCTCCTCATCCTGTTAGTACAGACACAAGGAAAAGCTATGGCTAGAATAATAAGATTTTTCATTCATCTATATTGGACAGGCAGCTGAGTTTCACCTTGGTTTCACTAAGCCTTAGTAGCTTTTACAGCTAACTATAAACTGAATCCTTTACTCTGTCAGTTTAAGTTGAGTAGCTCCCTTTAACCTGACAAATCACAAATTAATCTTTTTTTTACAAGACATGAGTCAGTCAGACGCAAGAATTTAGTTCACTAACTGACCCAAGCCCAACGATACTTCATGGAGAAACAGCTTTGAGGTGTTCAAGTCATTAGGTTTGTATTCCAGATACAATAAGCTAGTTTACTAAGCCATTCAGAAGCTTTTCCCTTGTCAAACTTGATGGTAGCTTAGACTTGATGCAGTCTAGAAAGTGACTAGAGTGGATAAACTGAAGAGGGTGAGGCGAGCCCAACATAAACTACCTACTGAAATGAAGTCAGATGCCCCGCAGGCAGTAATGACAACTGTGTCAGGAATCTCTCAGTGCATTGTACCATCTGTCAGTCCTTCATCTTCCACACACACTCTGTTATAGGAGAAGAGAAGGCTCAAATCCTGATCAAATCCTTATGAATGCATATGCATGTGAGGGTAAATAGTTCTATACACGTTTAAGCTGAAGAACGAGTTCCAGCATATTCTATTATCAATAAGAGAAAATACTTGCAGGCAGCACCAAAAAGGAGATGTTAAGCCCCCCCACACACATACATTCATCTATCACTGATCCATCAACACACGCTTTTTTGATTAACATGCTGACTCTTACTCTCAGTCAATGCCAAAGAATGCTGCCCAGCCACACACCACCATGTGATTGCCTCACCCCGGGGCAGTGCAAACACACACACAGCGATGAGGACACACCTATTCAGATATCAAATAGATTCAAATTCAAATAGCTCTTACACCAACATGACAAATACAGAGTCAATGTGAGGAAGGATGTTGAGATGAAGGAGGAGAGGGACTACAAGCAGTTATGGTAAGCATGAAAACAACATGTGAACAACACAGACTGTTATGGCTCTGGCTTTCACCTGTCTCTCTCACCTGTGTCCTTCAAGAGGTTCAAGAGCACACTGTCAAGGTTGTTACACAATTCCAATGTCATTGTAGGTACTCATTACGAATAAAGCAGCTCCCAAAAACTTTTTCTTCCACTCCAATGAACTCTATTCCCCACAGCCTGACCAAAACCCATCTCAGACATACCTCCTTACCTTTCACACTTTTGAATGCAAACCTGCATGTGTAGAAAAGCTATTCTTGACAAAATGTCCTGATTTCCCCATGCTCTGACTGACTTTTTTCTGCAGGACCACTGTGTGGCTGGGTGTCTTACCAAAGGTCTGTACTTCATGGCTCCGGCCCTGCTCTTGAGTGATTTGGACAGGTTTTTTCGTCCCCACTGCACCGATAGTCCAGCTATAAGAATGTGGCCTCCAGTGCCGCGTCCGACCACTATTTAGCCGAGAGTTTGTTTTTAGAAGCTCGCCCCTCCGTCCTGAGAGCCAGCTGCCATAGCTTCTCCTCTTACTGCTGCTCACACACACCTCACTCTGTCTCTCTTTCTCACCACTCGTTCACCCACTTTTCTTCTCCCTCCCTCCAGAGGAAACAGTCCCTGTGTTAGGTGACACATAACCCCCCTCCTTCCCTCTCCCTCTCTGTGCTTTTTTCCCCTGTCGCCCTCTCCTCAATCCACTGAAAACTTATCATAGTTGCTCTCATTTTTCCCCCTTTGTTGCTCTCTCTTAAGAGAAAGGGGAGGGTATAAGAGAGCTAACAGGTCTCCTAACATATGCACACACACATCTGGCCCTAACCACCCCTGGAGAGAAAAAAAGTGCCAAAAGTGGGTAAGGAGTGTGTGTGTGCATCCAATTGACAATGCTTGTGTGAAAAAGGGAAACTAAATAATCATCTATTGGAGCCAAAAGTGTTTCCTTTCCCTTCCCTCCTCCCTTTCTTCTCTTCCCATTTACAAGCTAAAGCAGAAACCAGACAGGCAGCCAAGAGTCCCACTGTCAGAAATATGGCTCACACACATAATACATACCACACACACACACATTTATACAATGATGCACGCATGTACGCACAAAGGCTTACCATCATTAGTCCAATATCATTACAGGGAGTGTAATTACTTCAGAGCAGTGTTGCACACACACATACACACCCACTCGCTGCAGATCAAAGGCCTTAGCAGTCTAATGCATCTGCTTGTTAACACTTATAACAACTGACATCTTAAAGGCGATGGGCGTGTGTTACTGAGAACAAAGAGAAAGACAATTTTCCACTACAGTTGTTGGACTAGTACACAGACATTAATGTGGGACAGTTTGAGGCCTGATGGTGACTGTTGTCTTTTTACTGAATGTCTGTTTACTTCACAGCGAGAATTCAATAGTTCGACAATTTGGGAAATACAATTGACTTTCTTGCCAAGAGTTAGATGAGAAGATCAATGCCACTCTCATATCTGTCTTTAAGTATATGAAGCTGAAGAAGGAGATGGTTAGCTTATCTTAGCATAAAGAATGCCAGGGTTAATAACTTGCCTGGCTCTGTCCATTCATACAAAAACTAAAGACTAAAAACGACAAGCTGCAGTTTTATGGAGGGTTATGTGCTGGACTATTTCCTGCCCAGGTGCAGTGACTTCTTGGAACGACCCCAACACTTTGGTTTTTGTATGTTTTTTTTTTTTTTTACCTTTGGATAGAGCCAAGCTAGCCGTTTTCCCCTGTTTCATGGATGTATTATAAGACCTGGATAGGGCACCACCACTCAACCTTGCTTCCAATTATTTCCAGTTGCCACTCACAGTATTGCACCAAAATTTTCCCCTGCGGCCCAAAAAGCATTTTCCCCATAGGCCACCATTGTAAAACAGACGTCTGTAAAACTGTTCTCATTGAACTGAATAGGCGCCATTTTTGGGTCTGGTATCCAGTTATATGCATCCATGCCCTGGTTCCAGTCTTTATGCTAAGCTAAGCTAACCATCTCCTGACTTTAGGTTTATGTTTAAGGGACAGATGTGAGAACGAGATCAATCTTCTCATCTAATTCTGATGAGACAATTTCCAATGAGCATATTTCTCTAAAATGTTGAACTATTCCTTTAATGTACCAAGATGCATGAAAAAATCTGTTATATTAATATTTCAAGAAAACTGAAGTGTAATTAGTCAGGAGTAGGGATGGGGATCGAGATCCGGTTCTATAAGGACCCGATTCCAAATTTCCCAAAACCCGAAAATCAATAAGGTCCGAGCTTATTGATACTGCTATCGAGACTAGCGTGTCCTATAACGTAACGTCTATGTCTCGAGGGAACACCGCCAACTCCGGCTGCCGTTGGGGGACAATCATCCTCCTCCACCGAAGGTATGCATGGTGCGCACACACAAACATTGACAATAATAATCCAATTGATAATAATCCAAAAATATTCGATCTCTTAAAGTGACGGTTCAGATATTAACCAACGCTTTAGTGTGAAAACGAAATACTTATTGAAACATAAACAAAACAGTTTCATCAATATTTAGCACATTTGACCAAATTAAATTCTTTTATCGTAAGCTTTTTGCGCCATGGAAATATATAGGCCTATATACTTATAATCAATGG
>LKNJ01001216.1:143513-163427 GCA_002120245.1 Maccullochella peelii | reverse complement strand
TAAAGTGAGCGTGATTAAGCCCATGGGCCATGGCATCAAAATCTCACTCCAGCCAGGTACCCAAAGTTGGCAACCCTGGCCTAGACTGTGCATCGTAACAGTTACAGTTAGATTTAGCAGAAAAGTCACTTCTCTTTGAGGGCAACTCTCAAAGAATCAAGGATTCTGCTGAAGATCTAATAAGCACATAACTTTAAATCTTAACGCTAAATCAACAATACCAAAATTAGAGCACATAAAGAGGAGGCCGGGGAGGTGGATGGAGCTGCGGCAGCAAACAGCACTGACATAAGTGTATCAGCAGTGTAACAGTGAGAATTGTCATGTTATAATGGTCGCTATATGCCTGCATAAATATGATTGGATTGTGACTAGTCAGCTGATTGCCGCACGATTATGAACCAGCTGATGGTAAAAGGCATCACTTCTAGAGAATAAACATCTGATACCTCATGAACTAAGACATGCTATATCATAACTATAAGAAGCAAAACTGGCTTTAAAGGAATAGTTCAACATTTTCTTGCCGAGAGTTAGATGAGAAGATTGTTACCACTCATGTACGGTAACTATGAAGCTACAGCCAGCAGCCAGTTAGCTTAGCTTTGCATAAAGACTGGAAACGGGGAAACAGTTAGCCTGGCTCTGTCCTAAGGTGTCAAAATCCACCTGAAAGTTACTTTAAATCTCTAATCTAATCTCTAACTAAATGTTGTGGTTTTTCTGGGGGGTTATGTGCTAACTTCTTGTCGTCTCTGTAAAGTTGACAGGTAGTCAGTGGACACTCCAGGATGTTACTGTGCCCAGCCAAGAAATAATCCTGGCTTTTGTTTGGATGCTAAGTGCTAAGGCTAAGCTAACTAGCTGCTGGCGGTAGCTTCATAGTTAGCATACAGACATGAGAGTGGTATCAATCGTCGCATCTAACTCTCAGTAAGAAAGCGATTAAGTGTATTTACCAAACTGTCAAACTATTCCTTTAATATACATAAAATGTCATGAATTATTACTTTAAATAGGGTTTTATTGCAGAATGGGAGACAATAGCAGACAATCATTTAGACAAGGCAGCCACAGTCTTGGCTTTTATTGAAATGGGCTAACACTGCAAGGCAGTGGGTATTGTGTAATGTATTGTGTGCCTGAATACTGGCTTTGTTTGACTGCAGATACAATGAACGGAGCTACAGCGTGGTCAGGGGCAGATATGTCGACTCATTTGGGACTACGGAAAGGTGAACTGCACACAGCACTTATAGAATTGTAGTCAGACAATGGGATTAGTCTGGTATCTGTCCATATGTGCCAGTACAGTAGACTTCAAAGATAAGATGCTATTAACCACTGGAGCTCTGCACACACATAATGGAGAGTGGGATGGACAATAGTAAAATGTATAAATATGGGAATGGAAATAATAGAGGGCTGGCTCAGCTGTGTGTTGGCAAACACTTCCTTCTATGCCAGCCAAAGAGACATGCATGCTGGGAAACTGGCAGAAGAACTGATTTGCTCCTCTCAGCTTTTAGCCATGAATGATCTATTTTCATTTTTCCACAGCCTTTTCTTAAACGCACACACACACTCTTCTGGCAGCCGGGTGACTGCCGTAGCTAACCCAATCGTGATCCAGAGAGAATCAAGGATGATGGGAAAGATGGAATGTTTCAAAGGTGACCCGTAAAATATAACTACAGCGCCGGGCCAGGCGGCTGCAGCTCGTCAGCTCTGTGCATACGGAGAGGGAGGCCAATGTAGAATAAGTGGAAAGAAATATGAAGAAAAGATAATGGCTTAGGGTTTTAAAAAATGCAAGGCACGTGCTGGCCTGGTGCATGCTTTCATATATATTTTGGATGAAGACGTAAGTGCAGACTTTATGGGAACTGGCAAGAGTTAATATACAAACATGGTGGTGCAGATGGGTACGCTGCACCTGCATGTTCGCATGCGTGTGCACTCGCATGCACGCTCTGGACACCAAAATAGGTGTTGGTGAAGGTGGCTGACAATTGACTGTAGCTTGAGATGCTTATGAGGAGCAGAGAAGAGTGAGAGAGGAGGAAAACGTAGCACGAATGCAGCAAGCAGGGCCGCTATGAAAATGGTGGAGTGAGATGCAGAGAGAGTATGAAGAGCGAATGTGTGTGTGAGAGAGAGAGATGATGGCCGCAGCACTGGGGAAATATGCTTCCATCATAAGGGCACAATTGAATAGTGTCTGGGGGGCAAGTCCTCTATCTTGCTCTTCTAGTCTCCTCCTCCTCTTGTTTTCCCATCCTTCCAATCCTTCCCATATTCTTTTGCACAACCTGCTTTTTTCCTTCCACTTCTCCTCCTCCTAGCTCTAATTCTTTTACTTTCACTCCTCCTCTCACATCACATGTTAGCAGAGACGACTTGTCCAGCAGGTTTTTTGACATTTGACAATGTGCAAGTAATCAACCCTTCAGTTTACAAGACCTGCAGGGTCAGCACAACATTTTTTTTTTTTTAAATCCCTTAAATTCAAGCTCAATTCAATGCCTTCAAGGTAACACCATAATACATACTCTTTTACAAACTGATGCAAGTAGCAGCTACGAATACATCAAGTCCTCCAACCTACACGACAAAATAGGTAAATTTTCATTGCCTTCCCAAATGACCCATCTGAGCATTTTTTGATCTGGCCACCTGTGGTTAAGCTTTGGTCAAGTTTAGCTACAAAAACTACTACTTGGTTAACGTTAGGGAAAGATTGTAGTCCTGGTTAAACAAGGGTTCTGCAGTGTTCACTAAGTTAAACTTAAGACCTTTTAAGGCCTTTTTAATACCATATAGAATGCAATTTAATGCCTGTTTCACAATCATAACACACAATCACCGTCCAAAGAATGTATATAGAATTATTCCACATTTTTGTCAGTTCTTCCCAGCAGTATATAACAATAATTCCTGATGATATAATTCATTAAATTAACACAACATGAACCCGGATAAGCATCAGGAAATGGATGGATGCATGAGTTAACCAATAAAAAAAGATTCATTCATTTAAGTTGATTGAAGTTTTTGTTACATTATTAGAGAATAGCTTCCTAGCTACTGTAGCTAGCAGCAGTGACGGCGTTTGTTTTTTGGTGCTGACTCACACGCCACAAAAAAAGGAACAAAATTGACCAGACTCCTGCACGCACAATCCACTGCAGCAACAATTCCACTTTTAGTTATAACCTATAAAGATGTATAACATTTCCTGACAGCCCACAATTAGGTACAAGAAGAGTCTGGATGTGTTGCAGTCTCCAATGACAGAATCAAACACTTTGCACTCCAAACCGTTGACCCCTTCCTCCTCCCAAAGAGGTTTTGTGGAATCCAACAACTTCACACTATTTCCGTCTTTGCTCCTCAGACAGAAAAGTCATTATTTACCAGCACAAGAGCTCGCTTGCCAGGAGAGCGAACACACACGTCATTTTATAGTGAATGTTTAACCAGATGACCAAAGGTGTCATCTTGAAAATGTAGGTTTTCAGTGTTTGTGTGGGTCAAATGTCTGCAGGGTACTTTTTTTAGGACTTAAGCCAGCTCCACAGTTTCATTTATGCGCCATGAATATTGGCATTCCATTTCAAAAACAAATACATTATCATAGAGATGCAGAGTAAGCTAATCCTGTTTGACTGAGGATATCAAAACGAAGGAAACCAAATTTTGGGGAGTTTGGGGAGAATTTCCTCAAATGACAAAGAATTTGATGAATTTTCTTCTTCTCTTCTCGCTTTGCAGCCCACTATAAATATAATGTAATCAAATTGATCATATCAAAATATATTCCTTTTTTTTTTTTAAAGCAGCCTATGTTCAGCCAACATTTATCAGTTTGATTCAGTGAACATGAAGAAACACATAAAGCCATATGTTTACAGCCTGAGAACGCTTCTGACTGTGACTTAATGAGAAGGAAAATACCCACACCACTTAGCAGAGTGCTGCTTTACTTGTAATTGGCCTACATTTTCCCTCTCTACCTTGGACAACATGAGAGGACATTGCTGGGGATATTGGAAGGGCGTAAACAGAGATCAGACGCAATGAGAGAATAGCATATCAGGCTCATTCAGAGAGTCAGTCATTAGACATTAGGCCTTAACCTTCTGCAGGAGAGCGCTCGTCCTTCCACACACACGCAGTCACATGCACTGTAGTACTCATGCTCTTATTTTACCATCACTTTTCTATCACACACAGAAGGTAAGTGTCCCTCCGTCCTTCTTCCTTTCAGCTTCATATCTCTCCTCCCATTTCTTGCTTTCCTCATTCCCCCCCCCCTCTTTTTTTTTGCCCTTCTTATTTCCCTCTCTCTCTTCCCCCATCCGCATCTGCTCTCCTCAGCGCTTACCTTGTCACTTCACAACTCTACCCATCGCTCCCTCTTTCTGCCACTCCCTCAATGCATTGCCTCTCCTTCTTTCTCTCTCCGTCTCTCTCGTCGGTCATGTTGGGTTGTATTACAAACTCTCCTGACAGAAAATCAAAGGTAGATGCAGAAACCACAGCTCAAAGGAGAATCAAGACACACGCACACACACACACACACGGGCACACACACCAAACAGAGGCTCAATGTGTTTTCCCTCTCATAAAGTTGGCTGCCTTAAAGTGCCAAGACTGCTGTTTTACTTACACTTTATTAGAGCTGCATTAAGTTACTGCTAATGCTTAATAATTCACATTAAAAGCATTCAACTGGTGAAACAGGGTGGTTTTATTGTGATGCAGTCACAGGACATGCAGTGTATTTGTCACCGAGTTTAACGTTTCATCAAAAATAATGTATGTCTACTAAACTAAAGACAACTGCCTTTTTTGCCATTTTTTGCAAGAACTTCCAAAGTAAAATCTTAAGGATTATAACTTTAAATATTGGATGTTTTGTGTATATTTTCATTTTTCAGTGGGACAAAATCCTCTGCTTGGAACAGTTTCATTAGCATGAGCAGCAATAGTTGGTTGAACAGAAAAAAAAGAAGAACAAAAAGAAATGGACCTCGTGGAACCTTATTGTTTTGTCAACAGCTGTTTACAAGGCCAAGAATTAACTTTCATTCTCGCTTATGCCAACATGCTTATAAACTGGCAGAAGGACTGGTTTGCTCTTCTCATTTTCAAGCCAGGATGATCTATTTTCATTTTGTCACACACACGCACACACATTTCTCTTGCTGCCAAGTGACAATCTTCCCACCTCAACTTTGCCAACATGGCTAAGGATAAAGTGTTCAGTAAAATGGAAATTTGAAAATCCATGATCAAAAGCTCCAAAAAAGCTTCAAAATAGACTTTGTAGTGAGATTGTTTACTCAGTGACAAAAAACAAAACAAAAAGACCAGCTACAGAAACCTAAAGGTTGATGAAGCTCTGGACCCAGTGTTTGACTGACAGATGATCACGAGGAAGGAAAAATGACAGCAAGACGTACTTACTGTAAAAGCAAAGACGAAATCAGAAAAAGAAATAACTCTCTAACTAACATCATGCAGTGAGACGGATCACTCTAGTTGTAATTCTCAACTTTACCAGTTTGTAGACGGATTCCCAGCACTTCATACTCCTCCAAATGCTGCAGATACATGGATACTGGCTGCAGCTGTGTCCACAGATGCAAATCACAGACAGGCAGACAGGCAGAGGGATGGACACACGCACACACTTCTAACCAGCTGACTATAGTGTTGCTAGGTTACTTGGTGAACTAGGTTACTACAGAGAGAGAGAGAGAGAGAGAGAGAGAGAGATTGAGTTGTCTACTGGGATCAGTAATTGTGATCAGCCTCAGCTCATCTGTGTCAGCAATGCAGCAAGATTAGGACTTACTTGTGTGTGTTTAGTTGAAGATGTCTGAAATACAAAATCATATTTGAAATGCAAATGAAGTATACATGCAAAATGTATACGTGCATTTGCATACTGCATGTGTGTAGCTGCTTATCCTGGTGCTTTGATGTAGGACTGCCATGGGCCAACTCCTTTGCTTTTCTCTCTTTTCCTTCCTCTTATTTCCTTTCCTTTCCTTTCCATTCTTTTCCTCTCTTTTCCTTTCCTCTCCTTTCCTCATATTTCCTTATTTTTATTATGCCCATCACACTTTTCTCTCCTTCCAGTCTCCTGTCTCTCCTCCCTGCAACTCCTTATTAGAGCAAACTAATATCAATGCTAAAAGTGCAACGTACAGACTGGAGAACTCTAATATCAAACAGATGGAGGAGGCTTAATTACACTTAAACTCATTAAGGTGCAAAAGAAATAGTTTAACAGTCATCTCGGCTAAACTGGAAATGTTTACATCATTTAACGAAAAGACAGGCTCACTGTCACGCTGTGCCACATGCATGAATCAGTGGCTGGATGGATTTTACACATGCACACATACAGGTACGGAAAACACACACACAGCAACCTACAGATCCACACAGAAAGATGAAAACAGTGTTGTGCTGGGGGGTGTTCTGTCACTCCTGGCAATAGAGACACAGCTGTGCAACAGGCGAGAAGTGACAGGCAGTGAAAATACTGTGTTTTGTTGTAGAGAGTGTGCGTGCGCATGTATATTACCGTCTCCTATAATACTTAATATATATACTGTATACCAGCGCCCGTACTTTTTATTTTACTGTAATAGCTACATGTAATAGTAGCTGTGTAGCACACCGACGGGAGGCCGGTGAGAGGAAAACAACGTCACCTTCATGACTCAGGAGCGAGAGTCTAGCGGATCGCTGGACAACATGGACCGCCAAAGTCAAGGACCTCAAGTAATCTATTTCACTTAGTGTTGAAATTTGTCGTTGCTGTACCATGGCTGTTACTACTGTACTCTTTTGTGTCAAGTGTGTGTCAGAGAAAGGAAAGAGATAGAATGCCAAGGAAGGAGGAAGAGCAAAGGAAGAAAACCTCAAAATCCAGCCCATCTCACATCCAGCGGTTGCAGCTGTGTGCCATATGAATGTATAATTCTGTCTACTCAATTCATATTCTGCACGGAGCACTGCACACTTCTATTAGCCTAATATTATCCAAATCAAATTAACTGAGGGTAATTTCATTTCTGTAATAGATACTATCTAATAGGATATGCACACTGCCATGTAGCATTACAATGGCTGTTCCTTCAAAAAGACAGTCACCCAACACTGGCAATAGCTGGCATTTAGTCTTGTCATTTAAAATCCCATACACACAAGAACATTTGAGTTTTATAAATTGGTGTTTTGGTTTATAGCCGCCTACAAACTGAACACAGTGAAAAGTCAGCAGTGTTATAAATGGAAAGGTCTTCTCATTCATTCCAGTCACCATTCATAGTAGACATAACAATCAATGAGAATTGCTTGCAGAAAATGAGGAAGAGAGGGATAAAAAAAGAAGAGAGTGACATTCAGGAGTCATTCACTGAGGACAAAAGAACAAGTATCACTAAGGAGGAGAAGTGAAAAAGTACTCTGCTATTGTTCCCCATCTCATTATGAAGTACAAAATCGGCGCAATCTAACCAGGCAAAACAATGAGACCACACAAGAGTGAAAAGAACAGGGAAAACAGGAGATAATGAAGACTTCATTAATCAGCGCTGATACCAGCCCACATTTATCATGCCATTGTTGAAACCAATACAAATTCCACCGCTGAGATGTCCTTAAAAAAGCCTGATTGTGGAAACTTTTCCACTTGCCGTCACACTGACATAATCTGTAGAATTGCACGCTGAAAGAAGGCATTTGCCAGCGCAGGAATCCAAAAATCTGTACACACTCGCACAGCGGCCTCTGGTGAAATTTACAGGCGGTATGTACGTTACATTTCCAATCAATTCAATGGAGTAGAACAGGAAGATTCAAATGCAGGAGTGAAGGGAACGACAGCGTCTGCCTGCTGTTAGTGGCCCACTGTGCCTTTGATTTTTAAAGCAATGAAAGATGCCGGTTCAGTAAAATGTTAGCGATATAAAATTGTCAGACACAATGAAAATGAGTCTGCAGATCTAATAAAATTGTCAAAGAAAAGATTGAGGAAAGCATCAGGTTTTACTATGGGTTATGCGGAATGAATAATGCAAGCAAGCTCATTTTGTCTTTGGGTGGGGCGACTAAGAACAATGTAGTGGAGTCAGAGATGCTCTTATGCAGTGATATAGTGATTTGTAAAAAAAATTGAAAATATAAACATAAATATATTAAACTTTAAAAAGCACCAATCAATTCTTTTTATCTTCACTGAATACCTTATATTACTTACAATAAAACTACAATATCTATAAAAGCTGTGGCCTTTAAACCAGTAAACCACTGCAACAGCAATTCAAAACTACATGTCATTTTCAAAAAGGACACAGTTGCCTCCACCTGCACTGCTTCAATTACTTTGACATATTCTGTGCTGGTGGCTTGTATCATGTCCCGACAGTGACAGTTACATCGACAGGACTGTATTATCTTGAGGGTGTCTGCCTGTATCCACTTGAGTGGTGCTGAGTGGTAGAAACAACAAGCTGTTAGAATCTCTTGTTTGCTGAGTTCGGAAAGTGTTGTAAGCAAAACGGTGAAGGTTTATTGTTAAGTTTTAGCAGCCCATGCCATTCAAACTCCACACCCACAGTTAGTAAAGCAGTTCTGTTAAAAGATTTGTAGTCTCCAAGCTCAAGCTGATGACCTCCAAAGCTACAGAAGGCTGAATTGGACCCCCCATGCAAGTAAACTAAACTTGATATGTAAAACTGAGCGAGTCTTTCCTGCCTTGAGTGAAATCAGCTTGCAAGGTCAAGGGGTCACAGATTGGATACCTCATTTAGAATCAAAAAATCGAATTGATAAATACTAATTATCTCAGAAAAGTGTGATAATTAAATTTGGCTGCGTGCTCACTTGATAAATGAGGTCTGCTGCTGCTTTTCTAAGAAGTCTCTGTTCTTGTAGAGCCAACTTCAGATCCTCAGATAATCAGGATCATGGAAGTAGTGGAGTGGAGAGGAAAACACTAATGAGAGCTAATGAGGAGAGAACTCGTGGAAACAGCCACTTGATTACCTGACTCGCAGTAATGGAAGACAATGCACCCATGATTAGTGTGTTTCCAACAGTAAAATTGCAGTGAGTATTTGAGTGTATTTGTAGTGCATACGTTTGTCTTCCATCAGTCTCTCTTTTCACCAACTGTGTGAGTCTGTGTTGTGTGCTAGGGGACGTATCATTCTTCTCATGTCACACAGCTTCACAGGCCTGCAAATCTGTGTGTGTGTGTGTGTGTGTGTGTGTGTGTATAGCTCAGTGACACATGCAAACACACAATGTGTCACTGAGCTAGCGAGAATGGTCTGTCCATCATCACCCATTAATGGAGACAATAAAAGACAGCCATGAGCCCTCAGAGAAATATCCATAATCAGAGAGAAACACAGAGAGTTGAGATGACTCAGAGTCACACGCTTAGCAAAACTTTATGAGGAATTTTGGATCTCTGGTGAGTTGGAGACTGAATGACTGACAAGCCATCTGTGGGAAACAGATGAGCTACACAGCTAACAGCTGAGAAAGCCTTCCTACACAGAGGGAGAAGCTATATTCAGCAAACGGGGAGGGTAAATCCACCTTAACTCAAACTTCCACATTTGTAGAGGAGCCCACCCATGCAGATATCTTTATGATGGAATACAGCTTATTTGTTTCTTTAGGAAAGCCTTTATATTTTCTTTTCCAAACAGCAAGGCTGATCTTTCCAGATAAAGAAAAAACAATTGAGCAGATAAAGAAAAAACTGAGCACCAAAGATGTCACCAAAATCAAAAAAGTAAGAACCTTGCAGAAGCCCACTCCAAGGACAAAGTAATGCTTCTTCTGAATGTTCCTTATGAATTACTGTCCAACTCTAAGGTAATTGATTTTTGATTGTTTGTAGCTTAGCCGCCTTCTTAATTTTCTTCACATCCCTAGCTGGAAAACAAGCTGGACACCTGCCATTTGGTTGAAGGAAATAGGCAGGGAGGGAGGAGGATTATACGAGTCAGATGGAGAAGAATGCAGATCCGTGCAGGGGAAAATTCACAAATACATTTTCTCTACACTTTACTCCCCAGATTATTACAATTGTACAAAGCTTTTTATTTGTACTGAAAAGCTTATAAAAAAGACTCATTAGCAGGTTTCAAATGCATGTTACCAATCGCTGCATAATTCTGTCAATATTTTGTCCACTTGTAAATCATGTAATCCCACTGTTGAACCCCAGAGCCACAGAGCAATTTCATTTTAATACGGTGGTACATGGAACAACTCATAAGTGCTCGAACAGTGGTGAATCATTTACAGGTCCAAGTGGTCCACTTTTTTATTCGAAGTGATTCTGCAGAGCACTGTTTAGTCTACAGAGTCATATATTAGGGTAATACTAAGAGATGTCAGCGCTTTTCACGGGTGGAGGTAATATTTTCTCACTTGAACCACTTGCATTGATACAGACCTTCTCTTTTAACCAAGAAACCACTCTGACTGTACTGTACTACAATGATTTTAGACTAGCTAAGAGGTGCTGTTTGTGTTGCACTGTGATAGCACTGCCTCATGAGGGTTAACGGTTTTATAAAATAGCCGTAACTCACCACCATATGTTTGATAAATCTTAATTCTCTCCTGCTGCTTTAAAGCTGCACTATACTCTTTATATTAACAATAGATTAAACATGTGCGTGGTTACTAATAGTGACATTACTCCAGGATGTTACCACCTAACTCTGTGTGGTTCCTCCTCAAGTTTATGGGGCATTTTAGCTTCTTTCAACTAATAGTTTTGGTTTTCCGTCCCACAAACTCTGCATTCATCAACTTAATTTCCAGTTGTAGCTGTTTTCAGCGAAAATACTCAGATCAACTACCTGCCCAGCACCAAACAGCAGACAGAAAAATTAGTGGCTAGCTAGTCAAGCTAGCTAAATAGACATATTTCTCTCAGGAGGTGGTGGAGACCATAACAAGGCTAAAAGGAGAGTAACTATTGGACTTACATTGTGTTTACTTTTGTTATAAAAACAACAAAATGACTTGCTGAAAGTTAGTGTGACAGTCATAGATTCAGCAGCAGTCGCCTGTATCACTGACTCAGTCATTCACACAGCAAATCTATCAAAACTTTGCTAACTCTAACATTAGCCACCACTAATCACTAATAACTCGGCAGACCAGGCTGGGTTAGCAAGAGTGTGTTTTATTGCTTAGGAATTTAACTTATCATTCGTAAGAGGAAAATGATTTCTTCTTTCAACAGTATTGCTTTAATGTGTTATTGTTCAGCTTAGCTATTTAGCTTAGCTATAAGTTATTTAGCACACATAGTGTTTATTATGTATTTTACCCAACATTCAAGAGTATCTTAATTAAAACAGAGAAAACAGAGCCACTGACTTATGAAGCTGAATGGGTGACAGAAAACTAAAGGTGTGGGAGGACAGTGCAGACGAGGTGCAGATGTACTGAGAACGGTTGGTGTCGAGGTTCACGAGCCTTGTTAGTTCTGCGTCTCACAGGAAGCTGATCTCTCTAATCAGAATAAGCAGCTTGTCAGCGCACACTTCTCATCATCTAATTAATCACAATCAGACAGAAAATCTACAGCACATTAGCGCTACCTAGACAATCCCACAAATTCACACACACACACACACACACACACACACACACACACACACAGACACAGTGGCCTTAACTCAGTATGACCGACCATGCATGTCCCCCCCCTTCTATGTGTACAGGCATCTGCGGTGCAACCTCGCTAAGTTTCAAGGGCGCCATGAAAGTGGAACGATTTGGGCTCATCACATTGATACTAACCCTTAACAGCGTTAACTTCTCAGCCAGCTGTGACGAGGAGGGGAAAAAAAATCTGGAGTCAATCAAACGAAAGATAAAATCACAAAAGCTGTGAATGAGAGAATGAGCGGGACAGAAGAGGCAGGGGAAACACTCGGGTGGGGAGACGGAGCGATTTAAGGAGCACTGTCAACCACTCGTTCCCATTCCTGACTCCTTGAGGATCAGAGGAAAACTTGGTGTCATTCGCCTGTCTGCTCTTTGATGTGCGCTGTGTGAGAGACGAGGCTCCCGGCCTTTCATGTCGCACTTTGTATTCAAGCATCACAACCCTGGCCAGAATTACAGTAAGATAGTCATTTAGTTCAAGCTCATCACACAGCCGATTTGCTTCTTCAGAGGCATTCGACTGTGCTTATGCTAAGGCTGCGCCCACTTCAACAAAGGCCATGAAGCTGTATTTCCCGGCACAAAAAAAGAGACAAAAATACATATGGAAAAAATCAAGTGTTGTATCATTTTATAGTGTATTAATTCTCCTGCTCATGTGCCTTGAAGACACTACAGTTACCAGTATTCAGAAACACAAATGTAGTTTATTTTGCCCTTTAGCAGGTAGGCAGTGATTTCCTGAGCCAAAGATACATCTTTCCCTGAGCTAATAGATTTAATATAAAGCAAAAGTAGAGGTAAAAGTAAAGGTCAATGCTTTGTTCAGTTCACAGTGAGTAGAGATGGTCAAGGGCTCTAGACTGTAACACTGGTATGAGATCATTGAGCTGTTTTTAGCTTTGAGAGAGCGAGTAGCTTCTGATTGGCTTGTCCCAATCTACAAGAGGAACGTGATAGTGAAAACGGAATGGTATTTCCAAATTAAAATACTACTTTTTCAATTTTCTCCTTTTTGGTCACAATGCTGGTAAAGTATTGTCCTTTTTAGGTCAGCTTTGTGACCAAAAAATAGTACAAAAAAGAAATGCAGCTCTAGTAATGTTGTTATAGTAATCTTCTTGCACATACCAAATGTGGCATCCAACATGTAGGAAAAACAAGGGGACACCTTAGATTTACAATGAATGAACACAATGAGACACTTTTCAGATGGCAATCATTCTATTTCAGATTTGGATTCTGTGGCATTGACATGATAATTCCTAATCGCCGTGGTGGCAATGTGGATCAAATTTTACATGTATACAGATACATATTTTACCTTAAAACACCACAGAGGCTTAAATGAAGAATTAAATATGACCTGTTTTCTGTGACTCTATCTTACTGTCTCTCGCTACACCAGTGGATCCTGTTCCCAGTGTACAAGCTAACATTTGTATGTATTTATATCAGTATGTGTATGACAATGCGTGAATGCTATGGAACTATATTCTTCTAATTTGTTGCTGGCAATTGGCTTCATGTGTGTTTAATCAAGCCCTAGATCACTGACTAGGTGCACCTGTAGAGTAACCCATATATAGGACTACCCATCATGCGTGCCTCATTTTGAACTAAGGAGAGTCCAACATGGACTGAAATGTTTGCTCTCTTAGCACATTTTTTTTTTCTTTTTCACTGTCTGTAATGTCTCCAATAGAAATCTTTAAAATCCAGACTCCAGTTTGAATCTGTTTTTTGTTTTCTGTGTGAGTCCTCTCTAGCTGCATTGTAACTTCTTCCCTCACCCCACCGCACTAGATAAGAAGACAAACAAAGGAGTTTTTTAAGGTGCAGCTCAACCACATATAAGCATATTTTGCCATTATTTAGATGCTACACACACAACATTTTGGTGTCAGATCCTCAGAATCAAAAAGCAACTTCTTGGGCTCGTCATTTGGCCTGACTCCATTGAGAACTCCATTGTGGAAAAGACATACATTTCTTCACCACAGCAGCTTCAAGATACAAAATCAAAATGCCATGGGGCATAAAATCGATATGGCTATATATTTCCTTTTGCAATATTCTATTGACACACTGGCGTCAAGCATTGATAGTCCCCTAAATTATTCTGCAGCAGAGAGTCACTTCCTCATGTCTCTATGTGGTTGCACTTATATTAAGGATGTAAGGATGAGAGCAAGTTAACTAATATGCCATGAAGAACAAACGAGAGAAATTGCTGGTGAAAGCATTTCACAGAGACAGAGAGGCATATTTTCAATCAAAAGTTGGGCCCACTTTAGATTGTGTAGAACTGGCGGGTCTGTCTCATGGAAATAAAGCATGCGGGCAACACAAAGAACATGATTGGCCACCTCGTTCATTGTCATAATGGTTTTGTGGAGAGAAGGGGTAATATCACCATGCCTGTAAATCAGCCTATAGTGGATATGATAGTACTATATAAAGAAAAGCTCAAGGGCTGCGTCTGTAATTAGAGTACATAGAAAGTTAACGTTTTTTTTTCTACTTCAGTTACACATATTGTGATTTATTTATTTAGATGATTGCATTGCACATCACATCATCTGTACTGTGATAATGTAGGGGTGGATATACTTGTAGTCAAAAAATGGACATTACAACAAATGCGTACACAGTTCTGTTCATACTACATTAGGTGTCTGTATCCATGGATGTTGTCACACATTGGTCGGCACATACAGTCCATGTGGTCATAACTGACAGTCTGCTCAAACCCTTGCAGATATGGACAGGTGACGAAATTCACATCACGCAGACCTTCTCAAACCCATAGGGTTGTGGAAAGCATAATTTGGGTTTGTCGCATCATGAGTTAACCATTGACTTCCAGCCTGGCCATAAAACATGATGTATTTTGAGCAAGGTGCACATCTTGTGCCATAGAAACTCTCACTTTGATGATCTCACACAACTCTGTTATCTGCTGTTTCTATTGATTTGCCTACCTTCACTTAAAACCAACAGCTGAGTGGAAAAAAAGTTCAGGCATGCTGTCTTCTCCAAACGCCTGGAGGGAAATCATTAAGTAGAGAAGGCAGTTTGATGGAATGTGGGCAGAACAAAAATCTGAATTTCAACACAAAATATCTACTGAAATGCAGAAAATACTAGAATTGGTAACATCTACCAGCCACCTGAGGGTGGCTTTTTCCTTGAAGAAGCCACCTTCTTCAGGCTACTGTAATATACCTATGTATGAGCAGAGGTGTGCATACTTTAATGATTAGGAGGAGAATAGGACTCGTTGTGTTAATGTTCTTCAGACTCGAAACAAAGCCATGCTTTCACAGCAGCCATTTCTCTATTCAATGCCAAATGCTTTCACTATACTGCACCTGGACCATTAAAACATACACAGAAAGCTTTCAACACACACGGGTCAGTTTGTCCTCATTGCTTTGTCAAGCTGGTCAGCGATCTACAGCCGACGCAACGATATTGCATAACACCTATACGGTGTCTTGGGATTGTAAAGATGAAAGACAAAGAGCTCTGAGACAACACACCAGAAAATTAGACAGTTTTACTAAAATCAATTGCAGACCTCCTTTTCCACTGCCTGTCTGTAACGTACAACCTTTCCTAAAAATAGGAAGACTGTGGAAAGTGAAACTTGCAGCTGACCTCCTCACTGTCTTTACTACATCTATTCCATGCACATCGTATAGTTGTATCTGTATCACATTATACCAAATAATGAACATGATTAAAAGGATAGTTAGATGAGAAGATCAATACCACTCTCGTGTCTGCACACTGAATAGGAAGATGGAGCTGGCAGGCAGGTAGCTTAGCTTAGCATAAAGACTGGAAACAAGAGGAAACAGCTAACTTGGCTCTGTCCAAGGGTAACAAAGTCGTCCTACCAGTACCACACTGCGTTCTTGTGTGTTTAATCTGTATAAAAAAAGGACATGTTAAAACAGTTATCTAACAATAAGCTAAGCTAACCGGCTGCTGGTTCCAGCTTCATATTTTCCGTACAGACATGAGAATGGCATTGATTTTCTCATCTAACCCTCAGCAATAAAGCAAATAAGTGTATTTTCCAAAATGCCAAACTGTTCCTTTAAATATCATTTAGAAAAAAGACAAATGTCTATGTACGGTTAGCTAGCTCTGTTCACAAGCTCACTGTCTCAACCAGCCTGGCAGTTTGCCCCTTCTTCCAGTCTTTATTCTTTATTCTAATTATCTCTAGATTCATATTTAGCAAATAAAGCGTATTTCCCAAAAAGTTATATACTCTTCCTTTAACTTCATTCTTATGACTTGTTGTAGTGTATTTAGTGCCAGTATATATCTAGCAGAAGTGCTTGACCTTTTGATTTGAGCGACAACAAAATAAAGACAGGAAAACTCTTCTTGTGTATCTGACCTGCACTTTGTAATCCAACGGAAAGGTTAGCGAGCAGCAGGCTGACTCATGCTCCAAACACACAGAAATACAAACACCCACATGCCTGCACACTAACACACCACGCATGACAGAGCGGGTGGAAAACACCCTGAGTATCTGTAAAGGTCAAGGGTTGTGGATCAATTCTGACAGGGCCACTGGGATATGGGCACAGATGGCACATAATCTACCATCCCCTCTGAATTATGCAGTGTGGCTCTCCCTCTCTCTCCTCCGGCCAAAATCACAGCCAAAGCATTCATTCAGACCTAGTTACACTCGACTAAAAGCCCTTGTTGGTTCACACTCCAGTGACACAGTGAAGAGAGAGCCAATGCTCAGATCAGCCAAAAAAAATATTTTAAGAATGACAGAAAATGTGCAAAATTATCTTTCATTTCTGATAGTATGTTCTTTCTTAATGCTTTTGATGGCTGACTTGCCAAAAGCAGACTCGTCCCATCTTTTACAGCATAATTACATACTCATATAAAAAATTTAGCAGTTCACAATGTCATCCCAGATGCTGGATAAATAAAGTTTATTTTTGATTTCAATGTTGATGGAACAATTCCAGTTTCAGCACCCCTATTTTAAGCTTTAAGAGAGACTTCTATAATCTAAATTAAAGAGTGAAAGATCACTGGGATAACAATGTAGCATGCAAATTTAAGTTCTTTCATGAGGCAAAAATTATTATTTCTGCTGCCATACAGGTAATTCTATAATTGATTAAAGTAAAGGGCTTTGATTCAAAGCAAGGCAGAGATCAAAACACATTTTTTTTGGACAAATCTGGGATGGCTTTCTGCTGTCTACAAAAGCAGGGACAGTGGGAGGGAGAGCACCGTGTCAGCTGTGTTTTATAATACATTATTTTGCGGATACCTACAAGGAGCGTCCAAATAATAATGACACAGTGACATTAAAGAGGGCAAACATAAATGCACACACAAATATAAGAGATGTACACAAAGGAAATAAAAGTAGAAGAAGAGGACACAGGATGAGCTCCACTGCCTTTCAATTACTGTCCCCTCTCTCCTTATGCTCCTCCAGCTCTCATCTGAGACGGAGCTATGAAATTGAATTGCTGAGCACATCTCGACAAACAAAGCTACTCTCCACCTTGCTGCCAACAGAGGGAAGGACCAGCACCGTGACAGCGACAACACACCCATGTCAGAGCCTGATAAGTTCAGTAACTGTTGGAAAGAAAACAAATCTGGGGGCTTAAATCAAAAGTGCAGTGGAGCAGCTGAATGGACCGGTGAGGTGGGAGGTATCGGTGCACTGTATGATTGGTCATGGTTCTGTGCTCTGAGACACTTCCCAAAATCTGTGGCGGTGCTTGTGGAAATATGTAAATCTATTCTTAGTTTAGCTTAGCTTAGCATAAAGACTGGAAACGGGAAAACGGCTAGCCTGGCTCTCTCCAAAGTTAACAAAATCCACTTACCAGCACCTTTAAAGCTCACTTAAAAGGTTATATGTGTTAAGTTAGATTTGTTTAAACTGTACAACAAAGTGTAAAAATGACCTTTGGACCGAGTCAAGCTAGGTTTTCCCCAATTCCAGTGTTTATGCTCAGCTAAGCTAACTGGCTGTAGCTTCATATTTAACGTACAGATGAAATGAGAGTGGTATCATTCTCCTCATCTAACTCAGCAAGAAAGCAAATAAGCAGGTTTCCCAAAATGCCAAACTATTCCTCTAAACATAATTTAAATATCATTTCTCAAATGTTGAACTATTTGTTTAACAAGCCCAGAAAACTTTACTGGCTTCATTGTTGGACTTTTTATTGATGCATTGATGTGTTGAAAAAGAAACACATTTGATTGTGAGTCAAATGTGTTTCTCTTAGACAAAAACCTTTCCATTTGACACATTTTATGTTCTAAGAAGTGGTTAAGAAACATTTATCTTACGTATGCTACGCACTCTGTGACAGAAGCAAACAGTTTGATCTTAGTCTTATAAATAACAGCGTTAGCTATGTTATCAATCTGCGGAATTTAAATTTGACCAAGATGTGCAAACAAAGTAGTATTAAGTATTCAGAGTGAAAAGGGCATTTCTGCATTTAAAAACTATTCTGAGACCATTCTCTTTCTGAGTATATTGGAAAATCATTTATACGAATCTGAGTGACACTGAACTTTCATTGGCAGACAGCCTGTCTGACATCTGCAGGTTGAAATCTAATGATTGAAGTACAGGAATAGCCCATGTAGCACAAATTGGTCCCAGTAGACATTTATTCTTTAGTTTTCACCACCATGGTGCAAGGAATATTATGTAGAACAGTCTCCTATCTAAGATTACAATGGATGTGGTTGAAGGGTTGACAAGGATAACTTTCTTTGGGAAGAAACTTTACACAGCAGTATCTGCATTAATGCAGTGTACACTGTAAAAAAAAAAAAGTAAAATCACATTCAAACTTGATATTAAATTTTTGTTCTATGAACTACAACAATCAAACTTGCAAAAACGGATTTTTTTTTTTGGCCACTCGGGGGCAGTGGAAACAAACTATGAACGTGTGTGTGTGTGCGTGTGTACAACAAAACATACAAAATAACAAAATCTCAATCCAGTCACACTCACCAGAGTAATGATGAGTAAAAGGGCAGTATAGTTTGAGATGCTGCTGGCCTGCGTATGCGGCCTGTTCCATTCCCTACTGTGTGTTTGTCACCCTGAGGTGAGCCACCGCACGGTTGACAGTCTGCCTGGTCCTGCTTAGCTTTAACCACCCCCACCCATCCCCCCAGCCCTGGGGCACCCCTGGGCCTACCAAGCTTCCTCAGGCCCGCAGTTGGTGATCTAGTTTTACAAGCTAACACATATGGGATCTCTCTATTATTCATACTCCAGGGAGATGGAGTATTGGAGTCTTGCACCATGGTGCCACAGTGGGAGGGGGGGTGTTGCTTCAGAGTTTCCGCATCATAGCAGAGTGCGTATTTGTGTGTGTGCGCTCATTATTTCTGGATGGAAGGGGCGTTTCAATTTTGACATGGGGTTACGTAACATATCAGATGATCCCAATACAGCATCAGATTGTTTATTATAAACTGACACACACACACACAGCATATATGGTTAAAAGGCTCTCTATGCACATTTTACATGAAAAATACACACCAACAATGCAAACACACATGCATATATTACTGTAGCATGAATGCAATCAGACAGAAAGATGCACACACACTCACAGGCAGTGTGGCTGAGAAAGTCATACAAAATCTACAGGACCCTCCTTACACACACACACACACACACACACACACACACACACACACACACACACACACACACACACAGATTACTTCTCTCTGCTTGTACATGAGTGGGCCTCCTGACCAGTAGAGAGGAGCTGGGAGTGAATTACAAACCATTATCCCTTGTGCTAAAGCAGTTACAGCCGAAACCTGAGAGCCCTCACCGGAGGGAAGAGATGGAGAGAATGTAGACGAAGGGGGTGGGGGATAAGCCAGAGCAATGGAGAAAGTGACTTTAGGACAAATGGAAACGAGGAGAAAACAGATGGGGGAGAAGTGGACGGGGGGATAAAATGACAGGGGAAAAACATGGTGATGGAGAGCGGTAAGAAGGAGGGGAACGACAACTCTTGACATTTCTCTCCCACTCTGCATGAGGTGATGGTGTATCTTTCGCGTTTGTTTTTTATTTTCACCCCTCACTCCTCACCCATTCTGTTCTTAGCCCCCCCC